>VNJS01016025.1:0-29450 GCA_008042575.1 Drosophila watanabei
GTCCGCGTTTCCTGGCAATGAGTGTGAATGATCGAACAAACTTCGTCAGAAGAAAGCAGCTCTGCCTAAACTGTTTTGCCCGAGGCCACCAGCAGCGAACCTGCACTAGCTCCCACTCCTGCTTCAAGTGCCGTGGACGGCATCACACTCTGCTGCACCTCGACAATCCGCTTGCTAACGCACCAAGTACCCTCGCTCCGTCTAGTCCACGACCCACTGCTACTTCGAGAAACGCGACAGTGTCCGCTGACAACTCCATAGCACCTATTAGTCGAGTGGCAGTGTTCTCCACGCGTATTTCCCATGCATCCGAGGTTTCCAAAGAGAAACTCTTTGCCAAAAGCCATGCGACTCAAGGTATTCAGTCCTACCGTTGCCGAGTCTGTGGCGGAATCCACCCGCTTCGGAAATGCCAACAGTTCCTCCGACTCACTGCTGAGAAGAGACTCCGCGCGGTTCTCTCCCATCACTACTGCTCAAACTGTTTGGCCCACGAACATCCCGAGGGAACTTGTCGCAGTGGTGACCGATGCAAGACGTGCAATCGGCACCACCATACGCTTCTCCATATACACGAAAATCTAGTGCACGTACACCGTTCGCCTCATCGAGCGCCTCCGTACTTCTAGTTCGCACATCACAGTCCATCATTCTTCCTCATTCTTATGTTCTACTTTTCATCTAGATCCGTCATCAGATGTCTCCACTTCCACACGGCTACGATCGTCCGGGAAAGCAGACGTATTCGAGGTACTTAGTCCTACCAAAGCCGAGTCTTCTACGGTGTCTCTCCGCCACTCCACGGCACTCTTCAGCTGCTCCTTGGCCTTCGTCAGCCTCTCCACGGTACCCGGTAGCATCCCGGTATGTCCGACCTCCGTATGCTGGCAGTTGAGCTGGCCGTCGCTCACCCGATCTTCGTTAGCGGCTACCCGAGCTTGGGGACGGCTACTGCGCTCTCCACCTCTCGGCTCTTTCGCTCTCGGTAGGGCGCACGGCCCTTATGCTGAGCTCAGGGCCGCTGCTTTATCCGATCTCCTCGGCGCTAGATGAAGTTCGGAAACGCTCGCCTTCGATCTCCCGCTCTCGCTTTAGCAATGTAAAGCGAACGGGAGACTGACACTAATTCTAAGCTTATGTTAGTTCTGAAATGCATGTTGAATAAACACCACGGGCGCTCCATGCAAATATTGGCACTTTACGACCCCCGCATCTTTTCCTACTGGGATTTCTTCGTGGGATATACATATATATTTTCTGGATCCTTTAGCGGAGGATATCCTGGCCACCCCCCTACATAAACAGATCCTTTTAATGGATGACACTTAAACATTATTAATTCCACTCTGATGATTCGGTTAAGGCTCCAACCTGAATCCCTTTCTTGGAATTCTGACATTTTTTCAATAAGCTCCTCCTTGTGATAATTAAAATATGCATCGAAATTGGATGCTTCTGTTATAAACGTCATTTTGCTCTGAAATGACTTTATTTCCACCCGAATATCATGCTCCTTTACTAACACGAACTCTCCAAACAATTCAAAATTTATTTTGGATGAAGTGTGTTCTGAGAGGATTTGCTTCATATGAGGGATTAAAGCACTGGCGGCATCACTAAGGAATTCGGATAAATTTCTGATTCCCAACCCCTCATTTACAAACATATATTGAAGGATCCGTCCCTTGAGTCCATTTATTAACTCCTTCACTCTTCCATCCACAGGTCGGGTTGCAAGAATTTTATGCTCTTCCGTGCGCTTATGGGTTCTCATTTTCACACCCAATGGCAAATCCTTTCCGCAGGTTTCGCAGGGATTTCCGATGTTGGAGGTATTGCTAGCGTTTGAGGTGGAGGGGGCGTTGTTGACGTTTGAAGAATTCATGATGTTGTTGTTGTTGTTGTTTTTATTGATGATTTGAAAAAAAATTTTTTAAATGTTTTTATTTTTATAATTGTGATTTATGATTTTGTTTTTTTTCGTTTGTTTAAACAATTTTTTTTAATACACTTCTAAACTTTTTCACGTTTTATAATATAAATTAATTTTGTGATTTAAATGTTTATATATACATATATATTATTTTGTTTGTTTAAACAATTTTTTTCATAACACTTCTAAACTTTTTAACGATTTATAATTCAAGTGAAGAGGAAGACCGGCGTGTTTATTTCGTTTGGAGCACAAACAAAAAGTGAAACTCGAGGCTCTAGGACTCTGTGTTTAGAACCTGTAGCCTCACCTGAGTTTCACCTGAGTTTCCAACATTTTCACCCGGTTTTTGCTCTCAAGCTGACCGGATAGGAATTAGACCGTTTTATCTTGGATGGTGCCTATTTTGGGTGATCCTTTGTTACTCATCCCTTATGTAAGAGTAGGGTCGAGCCGACATCAAAATTCTCCACATAAAGTCACTCATGTAGTCCCATACCAAAGCAGAGTTCGAAAAATTGATGGTTTTCCACACCACCCTCACCCCTTATGTGAAATTAGTCTCTTCTAAGCTGAACACACGAGATTTCATTTATCTCGTTTGCAGGCTGTGAACGTGAAAGGAGAATGGAAGTGGAAAGACCACATGCCTTTTTTCCCATTCATCCCTCTTGAGTTTTGGATCGCTGGTGAGTGTCCTTTGGTTGAAGGCTCACCAAAGCGACCCTTTTTTTAGCACAGGTAAAAATCTCGGGTGACTACGACCTTTTCATCCCTCCCTCTTAAATGCATTGTGGGATTGTAGGTGTACACAGGATTGTTTGCCCGCGTGTCCGAATCCAGGTGTACACAGGCTTGATCACGCACGTTTATCCTTTTCCTTTCTTCTTTAATGAACTCGCGTGCTCAGGTGCACCCTCCATCCCTCTTTGGTATGGGATTTAATTGTGGGAAAAATGATCTGACGCTGTTCGATCGCGTAGCGTTATCGCTCCATCGCATTCGCTCTCGTACCCGTATCGAGTGCGTCCTCGTTGCGGTAGCGCGTTCACACACGTTTCTCACGTGTCCTCACACCATTCAATCAATGACTCTATTTAATTTTTTATCACCTTACCCTTTTAAGAGGGGTGACAGGGGATCGATATCCCTATTTTATCTAATTAATGACCCCCAATTAGCGGCATCATCAAAAACTGGCGCAGAAGTTAGGTTCTCAATCTACTGATTTGCTCAGGCCAATTGTTAATCCTGCCTCCCTTGGGCATCCGGCAACTCGTCGTAGGAATCGGAAATGCGTCTCGACGTCTGAAGCCAAGATGAGTAGATCGTCCAAGTACACAAAGATGTTGGATCGGATTTCGACTGGGATTACTCGGTCCATGAGCCTCACCAACAGCTGCGCTGCGTTGCAGAGTCCGAGCGGCATCACCCTAAATTTTTACAGAGGCCTGCCAGGAACCGTAAACGCTGTCACCTCCTTGCTCTTCTCGTCCAGCTCAATCTGCCAGAACGCGAATTTCAATACCACGCTGAAGATGTAGTGCGTTTGATCGATTCTGGACAGGATTCCATCGATACTAGGCAAGGCGTAAGCGTCCTTGACGGTCAGGTCGATCAATTTCCTGGCATCTAAGCAAAATCTATCCTTTCCAGGCTTCGACACCACCGTTATCCGGTTGCTCCAAGGGCTGCTGGTCTCCTCGATGACTCCCAGGGCCAGCATCTTGTCGACTTCGTCCTCGACCACCTTCTGTTTTGCCGGTGACATCGGATAGGGCCGATCCTTGAAAAACTTCGCACCTTCAACCAGCTCGATGGTGTGCTTCTCCAGGCCGGTGGTTCCCAAGCCATCCTTTTCGAAGGTAAGGAACATCTGCTTGATCTCCTCCAGCTCCCGGGACTCGACTTCAGATAATGTCTAGGATTCGGGGTTCATCTTCTCTTCGGCGTCATTTTCGTGGTCGGCATAGTGCTCCACCTTCCTGGCGTGGATCTCTTCGGCCTTCTTCAAACCTCGAGTCGAGACCTCTCCAACTACGGCCAGAGCCAGGCCAAACGTCCGCCAGAAATCGACGCCGAGATACGTCGGCTGCTTCAGGTGAGGACAAAGATAAAAAAGAATGTTTTCTACCTTTCCTTGTATTCCACAGGTAGCTGAACCCGCCCGATGATCGACCGATCCTCGCCTGTGGCAGTACGCACGACTGGGAAGTACTTCTGGACCGGCACCCCTAACACATCAACCAGTTCTCTGCAGCCTTTGCTAAGCAGACTGACACTCGCTCCGGTGTCTAATAGCCCGGTCAGTTGCTGGCTCACGAGTTTGATTTACGCGAAAGGTCTGGAATCCTGGATGCCGCCTCGCTTGACAGCTGCAACGACTTCTCTGCGTTTCTCCCGCCGTTTTTGAAAGCGATCCCGAGCTTTCCGCACCGTTCGGGAAACCTTTCGCATGCCACTCAGTTGATGCTGCTCGAAAATCCGGCTCATCAACTCCAAATATCGTCGCATGCGCTCATCATAGGATAAGTATCTTAACGTACTTTTATTATTATCCATACGAACCACTGCTTTAAATTCAGGCTCTCTTAGTTCCTCACGGGATTCCTTGAGTTCCTCCCGCTCTCCCATCGCCCAGCCGCCCGTTTCCACGCAGTTCGGACATTTTGGCGCGCGGCGACGGCCTTTCCACATCGGAAACAGAAGACTTTCGTCAGCTTCTACTCGCAGTCTCGAAAACCATGGTCTATGGCTCCGAAATTCCAGCAGCCGGCTCGGAAGGGATTGCTTGGCCTGTCCCGGACTTCCTCCACTTCCAAGTGGTACTCCTCCTCATCTGCCGATTCCCGAACACTTGCCTCGTTGCCTCGGTTTCTCTCTCCGCCTCGGTAGCGCGTCTGAAGCTGCGCTCCACCTCAATGCTCTCCTGCCGCAGCTCATCCACCGTGAATAGCTCCATTGGGTACACAAAGCGCGTGATACCCTCTCTCAAACCCTTCTTTATAACCTTTACCAAATGCCGCTCTGGCATTGGCTTTTTCAGGCGAGAAACAAGGGTCTGCATGGCGTGCAGTTAGTCATCCACGCTCTTCCCTGGCTGCTGCTCCCGCTGCAACAGATGATGCATCCGCTTTTGCTCCCTCTCGTGGCTCTGGATCCTGTCCATGAGAGCTCGGCGTAGCTGGTTCCACTGGGTTAGACGATGCTGCTGGGCGTGCCACTCGAAGGATCCACAAGGCAGCAACGTATGGAAGTTACGCAGAACTTCGGACCACGGACAGCGAGCTTGGCTCTGAAGGTACTCCAACCGGAAAAGGAAGCACTTAACATAGTTCCTCTCGCCCTCGCCACTGAACGAGATGTTCCAGCGCTTTACTCTGGTGTAATGTAAGCTGCCTCCGGCGTCCCAGTTGACATACGCCGCTCTGCGATCCGCGGTCTCCGTGGAAAAGCCTGGACTGCTGCTGCACGCCTCGAAGGGATGCGGTGTCCTTGCCCGTCAGGCTGTCTGGAAATTACGGGGGACCGTTCCGCAAGCGTCCTGCGGTGCCCCCATCGATCGTGCCACCGGAGGTGGCTGTTGCGGTCGTCCTGCTTGAAGAGGCAGCTGCTGCTGAGCCAGTTTCTGGTCTGGAACGAGTTGCTGATCGGTGGACGGCCTCAGCACTTCGTTCATCAGAAGCATCATCTCCAGGAACCCGACCCGTATCTCGTCCCGCAGGGTTTAGCTGATTCCAGACCCCTGGGACCTGAGGTGCGTCTCTGCTGCCTGTGCCAGGGCGAGGTTCACCGCTGACTGGATCGTGGAATCCACGGGTGGAGCTTCGAAGCGGATCGACTTCGCCGCAGGATCCACATCCAACCGCTGGTCCGCTGCGGCCCCAATCGCTTCGAAATCTAGTGATTTTTGTTGGTCCCGCTCCTCCTGCTGTTGCTCAGTCCGTCTTAACGGTAGTGTCCTCAGCAACCCCGTCGAAACTCGGCGGTGCGTACCCAATAGCGCCCTCCGCATCCGTGGACCAAGTTTCATCCTCATCCTGGGCTGAAGGACCTTTCGACCTTAGTTGGTAATCGCGATAAATAAATAAATCAATATGCAATAAATAAATAAATAAACGAATTAAAAAATAAAATAAATAAGCAATAAATAAATAAATATCGATAAATAAATAACACAGGTCGACAAAAAACAACCCGGAGAATGATCGCGACAGATCCTGAAAGGGTTGGTCTGTACATTGCTGATTCGAAAACCAAAAGTTTCCATCACGTACCAATTTTGAGAAAATCGCGGTCAAAGTATGAATGACACTTTTCAAAGCCTAATAACACGAAAACCTTACGTGCCTCAGAAGCCTCGATTTGATTCGATACTTAAGTTTGTAGACGGACGCAAAAAAAGGACACCAGTTTTAAAAACGCCATTATATTGTATAAACGTACCTGTACAATCTTCATTGCAGGGCTGCACAGTTGGAAGGCTTTTTGGGATGTTCTCCTCGATTTTACACGAGATCTGCCGGGTGTTTGCCGCTGGAAGAAGAACGACTAATGAAGAAACTAATGACTACGATGGTCATCCAGAAACCAAAAGCCATAATATGAGCCATATCGGAGTATATAAAATAAACTTTAAGAAATAAATTTTGTATCTATTTTATTTTTAACTATTATGGTTGGTATATGTGGTTGTTCTTCTGCGCCGACCGCATTCTGACCATTCAAAAATAGTGGATTATTATTCGGCCGCAAGGCATATATTTTTGTATCTAACAGATCAAGGAGCATTGCATTATGCATTGGCAATATTTCTTCACTGGCGAACTTGAAAACACCTTTCAGCCAGTTGCGCCTTGGTATTAGAAAAATGTAATTATACTTTTTTTTTGTTCGATATATATTACCTCAATAAATTATAAAAAAAATGTGAGAGTCTCAGCTAAAGGTTGAAAAATACGTCGTTACTATTATAATATAACATCTGTGTTCCCAACGTATAGCCGAGCCGTTACAATTTTATTTTGAATTACCAACATAACAGAATTTTGGGGCAAAAGTAAGTTCATAAAAAGCATTATAGCTGGTGAACCAGAGGTGCCACTTTGGTGAATCTTTTTCCATATTAAAGAAATGAGGGTTTCATTTAAGACCAAAACAAGCTCTGGGGCACGTAAGGTTTTTGTGTTGTTAGGATTTGAAAAGTGCCAAAAAGGGCACTTTTTCATACTTTGACCGCGATTTTCCCAAAATTGGTACGTGATGGAAACATTTGGTTTGCGAATCAGCAATGTACAGACCAACCCCTTTCAGAATCTATCGCGTTCATTCTCCAAGCAGAAAAAAGTGCGATTTTTGTCGACCTGTGTATTTAATGCTGGAATAAATAAATAAATAATTTCTTATAAATACAATCTGCCTAATTTTCCTTCTTTTTCTAATAGTTTCAGGGGAGATGGAGCCGATCAACCGCCGGTGGACTCCCTGCCAGATTTCCTGCGTCTTCAATTCGTCCAAGTCGTCCCTACTCCGGCCGTTCGTCACTACTGAACTAAGTTTCAGCTGTGCTGAATGTCGCCAGTTAAGGACATCGGCCTTCCGCAGTATTCCATAAGATTTTCCTTGATGACTGTGACTTGAGTTGTTCTAAATTGTGATGGTCGTGCAGCTCGCAGTGAATCCTGCGGGTCACAATACCACCTCCAAGATGTTTCCAAAAGTACCAACCACCAGGAAAACCCAAGGATCTGCACATTAATACAATTAAAAAATAACACAAATTACGTTAATATATATAAATAAAGTGTATCCCGGATGCCACCTCCTCGACACAGCAAGATCACTGCGACCTGTGCCCAGAAGCAATTGTCCGCCTTCTAGCCAACTAAGCTTCCCGTCCTGACTTTAAAGAAAAAAAAGCAAAACAAAACAAATATACAACAAGTAATGCCTACGCCTTGACCACCGGTCTCCTGTCCTCGGTGCAGTTGCAGGCCGCATAAGACGTCGTCATCCCGCTATTCCTTTATTTGTATTTGTTTCCACACCATATTATAACGGAACTGCTTCTTTTGGGCAACGCCGGGCTAGCTCATGGATGCCCAGGCCGTGTTTGACCCAATGCCCGCAGTCCGCACAATAAAATACACCTATATATCGGACGTCTCAGAACTCACATTACTGACAAAAACTCCTATCACTAACCAAAAAAATGGTAAATGCCTCTACTCAGTTTTCATTGAAATGTGTCCCTACTGGAGCTCCAAAAGAAACCACAAGGATGGGTCAACTGCAAAAATGTACGTTTCCAAACTTCTACAATTTCTTAGTTAATTTACAGCACCTGTGTGGACCACACCCCGAAAACGCGGAGGACAAGAAACAAAGGAAGTAAGCACGTAAATATAAAATAAGCAGGAGCTGGATAACCGCGACTTATTCTAATTACAGCATCAATGGAATGGAAAGCTTATGGAGGGCGGAGCAAAATTGGACGCCGGCAGTGTTACCGCCCGTTAATTGTGGGAGCACCTGCCGGATGGCAATGGCCACTTCGTCTCGGAATAGGCCAAGCGCAGCAGGCCCCGAACTCGCCCAAACTCCGCGTTCCGGTTCACCCGGTGTGCTCGCTGAGCGGACTCACCGGATACGTTCTCCAGTGCCTGAAAGGCTATGGCCCGTGGATGGCTGGCTTCTGCAGGTCTGTGGCTGGTGGTGACGATTCTGGTCGGCGGCCGTCTCGCTGTAGCTCCTTCAAAAATGGCCGGTGGAAGCTGTAGCTCCGAAAGCACCGAAAACAATGTCAAAACAAAGATGACGTGGCCAGTGTCACGGCCACGCTGTAATTAACCTTCCTTTAATTAAAATTGTTGTCCATTTCACATTTTCCTCACACTCACGTTTTATTTTTTTTTTCGGATCGAATTAACTTCACTAACGCTGCTGCCCTTCCAAATGCTCGGTCCTACTGTCTTTTCCCATCCTTCTACCTCTCCCTTTATAGCCTCGGTCCGTTGCTCGAGTTCCGACTTAGAAACCGTTCTGTCCTTGGTGCAACGGCCAAGGCTAAGGCTAATTTCCGCACCACCATTGAGGTAGAGTGATTGGCGCGTTATTTTTTAAGTGGTTTCCCCTTTAGGCCTGTTAACTATTTTTTTAGAAAAGAAACAGATTTTTTCACTTGTAGATATTTTCGATACCTTCTAAGTTGATTAGCACATTAGACAATTTATAAATATATTTTTATAATTTTTCGAAACACATGGACCACAAATAGTTTGTTCACATGTGTAACATGATTCAAGAGCATCGAACGGTATACTTGCCACACTGCAAGCAAGTTTAGATAGGGAATCGCCTAGCCAAAGTAGTTGGCGAAAAATCGCCTTTCTAAACAAATATGCTACCTGCAAATTTGTCATGGGCTTATTTTCTATAAAGCGTTTTGCAAACTGCGGTATGTATGGACAATTATACTCGTCTTGTTGAATATCATGTTTTATAGACATGCAAGTATAATTTATTTAAAGTTAAAAGTTAACAACAAAAATATGTTGCACCGTATAACTAAGGTGCAACATATTTTTGTTGTTAACTATTAACTTTGCAGCCATTGGTGTTTGATCGAAAGGACCTACAAATATATACTCTTGTTTCAGTCTCTCAACGAGTGCGGACGTCAGTGTTATTTCTACGATAAGTGTCTTTTTCCATTTCTTTTTTCTGCCCGTTTTTCTTAATCGCGCATGCGTCACACTTCACAGTAAAATCTCACGTAATTCTTACCATGGCCCCTGGGCCTCCCAAATTTGGGGTCAATCGCTTTGCTAGTCTTAGCGTAAGCCCCAAAGCCAAAAAAAAAGCGCCCTAACGTAAAGTTCCCTGAACTCCCCGAAACCACACAGCAAAACCCCAAATTCGTAATAGGCGCCTCCAAAAACCCAGAAAGGCCATCCACTGATTTTTCTTGCTTCGCAGTGCACCGAGCTCTGCAGATTGTCAGCAATGAGATAATCTCTATTTCAGAGCTTCGCGAAGGCAAGCTACTATTATTAGTCAAGTACAAAAAAGCCGCCGAGAAATTACTAAAGATTACGCATTTGCCGGGCATATGCGATATTGACTGTAAACTCCACGAATCCTTAAACTTTGTGAAGGGCACAATATATGACCCTTACCTTATCATCATTCCAGACGAGAAGATTGTTCAAGAGCTCAAGTCCCAAAACGTTCTCTCCGCATTCAAGTTCTCAAGAACTGTCAATGGTATCACAAAACCCACAGGAGTCATATTGATCAAATTCGATCCTTATAGTTTACCCAGCAAGCTGGACGTTTCATGGCACTCCATCATGGTCAGAGAATATATCCCGAACCCAATGAGGTGCAAAACATGCCAACTGTTAGGGCACACAGCAAAACATTGTAAAAACCCCGCCACTTGCGTGACATGTAATCTTGTTTCTCACCTCCCTGAACCTTGCACTCGCACTTTCTGCGCAAACTGTAATGGCGATCATCCCGACTCTTTCTCACAATGTCCTCAATACCAAAACCAGAGGAAGCTCCTCAGAATAAAAACAAAAAATAAATGTAGCATGCGAGAAGCTCGCATTATACAAAAACAACAATAACCCAAACCAATCACTAAATCTTCATCCTCTTATGCTGTTATAGCAGCAACAAAACATACAACAAAAAGAACAAACTCAAAAACAACTGTGAGCTGCGATAAGCAGGTAGCTCCCCAAGTGCATTGTAAAGTGCACGGCAACTCAATCGGCGGCAATTCTGCTAGCTGTCCCATCAGTCAGGCAGATCATTTAGCAACCACGGCCCCATTTACCTCACTACTCCTACAATCTACTCAAGACAACAAAACTCTCTTTCTCGTTACGACTCCAATTCCTCTCTACGAAACACAACCGAAGACTCGGACACGTCAATGAAAGATCTCGACTCATAGTCGGACCTTCTACCATTGCCATCCCCTTGCAAACTTAAACATATCTCTCGATACTTACAATGTCCATTAAGGTTTTACAATGGAATATAAAGGACATTTTTAATAACTATAACGACTTGACTCTCTTTATCAGAGACCACTCACCATATGTGATATGCTTGCAAGAAACGTACTTAAAGCACACTTTTAAGAACTTTATCTGCCCCAAGGCATATACTGGCTACTTCTACAACTTGCCACACAACGCAACGGCCAAGCAAGGCGCCGGTGTGCTCATTGAACGACACATACCCCATACACACATCGTTATGAACTCGAACATTCTCTGTTCCGCTTTACAGCTGAACCTTGGGAGCACAATCACCATAATAAACACTTATACCCCACCCTTCCAAGTCTTCTCACTTAAGCAGGCCATCCACAGGCGAATTTTTTCGGCGAACGGTTCGTCGAACAAGAATATTATTTGCCCACCAACGAGTGCGAACATTTTTTCGAACATTCATTCGCCGAAAATTTTCAAAGGAGAAGCATGTCACCGGACGAAAACAAAACAGTAATTGCCTTGATGGCAATTCATATTTATTCTTATTTATCTGGCTCAACTTCTTGTAATTTATGTAAAATGTTCGCTTAAAGATTGTCATCCACTGTCGAACTTATTCGTGCGATCACAGCCAAGATAGAATCGTTTCTATCTTTGTCGAAAAAAACGTCGAACACGAAATTTGGGCGCGAACACTACCACCAACGACAAATTTTCTGTCGAACCGAACGTGTTCGTCGAAAAAATCGCCTGTGGATGGCCTGCTTTAGCGAAATTAATGATATTCTTAACCAGATCCGTGACCCCATCTTAATGGTTGGGGACTTTAATTCGTTGAGCCCCCTATGGGGATCTCCCCACCCCAATTCACGTGGTAAAATTATCGAACGCGTAATCTCAGAAAGAAACTTGGTAGTTCTCTCATAATACTTTCACCCATGTTGACATCTCAATGATATCCCCACAAATAGCTCATCGGTGCAGCTGGGCTACCCTAAATAATCTTCAAGGAAGTGACCACTTCATTATATCAATAAGGCTCTCTATGGGATTTACCCCAGATTGCAACCCTCCATTACCAAAGTATAAGGCTGACTTTGCCAACTGGGACATATTAGATAGAGTCTTAGAGGTTCGCGTAACAAACTGGAAAATGGGGTATTTAAATCATCAAATGCATACGAGCGGCCGCCAACTCTAGCATTCCTAAGACAAAAAAGGTACCACACAAAGCCAAAGTCCCATGGTGGAATCAAACCTTTCAGTAGTTTACCTTACCTTACCACGGAGCTATTCGTCGAGTCATTAATGCATTCCCTACCTCCCCCACTCGCTGCCCATTGGGAGAAGCGGGACTGCCCAGCGTATCGGAACGTATAGAGGAATGCACCATGCACCTCATCCCAAAATTATTTCTGTGCAATATTTAAGCAGAAACGTAAATACAAATGCCTCTCTACGCTCCGGCGATGTGCCAGATACTGCACTCAGCTTGGCCTGCCGCTTCCTAGACCACATCAGATCATAACGCCTCTTTACTGGTCCTCGAGAAAGCCCAACATTAACACTAATCCGGCTACTTCAACTGAAACCGAAACTTCGAGCTCTGTATATCTGACTTGCTTTTTCTGTGAAATAGAAGCGATTGGCAAAAAAAAATATGGTTGTACACGGACGGCTCAAAATCCACAAAAGCAACGTCCTTCGCTGTCGTCGGCGAGGACAACATTATTGCTGGAGGACTTCTTGCCTTATATAAGTTAGTATTCACTGCCGAAGCATTTGCAATACTCAAAGTAGATCATTTCGCTGCTACAAATAGAGGACAATTTGTAGTTTGCACTAATAGCCTTTCGACTATTTCTGCTTTACAAAGCAGGCATCACAGCGACCCCACCATATTGAAAATTCGAAAGATCTCGACAGCAAACCAGAAAAAAATCACTCTATTCTGGGCACCAGCCACAAAGGGATTCCTGGTAACGAAGATGCAGACAAAGCAGCAAATCACATGAGGTCTGCCCCTACACTACTCTTCAACCCTATAAACGCCAAGAACATACAAAATTTAATTCAAGATAACCACCACGAAACAAAACAAGCTGCATGGTCACTTTTCCAACACAGATACTTCACTATAAATCCGAGCACCTTCTCCCGCTTGAGAATCGGTCACACCACTCATGAACACCATTTAACCGGAACAACTCGAACTGCCTGCCCACTATGCGGAGAAAACCTATCCGTTGAACACATCCTGGACACTTGCCATAAACTTGAGAGCATTAGGTCTTCTCATTTTGTTTCCCCGATCCCATGCAGCCTTCTGCACAATCCTTCTAAAGACAACATCTTAAAATTGTATAATTTTGTTACAAAAACTAAATTTACTATATGACACGGCATATGTAAATAATTTTCGAGTCGAAGGCCCTAGCAGCCAGTGCTTGTTAAACTATATTAAGTTTAGTATTTAATACTAGATTTAATCTTGATAAAAAAAAAACTCTTTTTAAAAGTATTTACAATGCATATACTGAAATGATGTTGATAACAGTAAGGAATAATTAAATATAAAGTTGAGTCATTATAAGCATCTTTAATTATATCCTCAATCTGAAACCCAAACTCATCAAGTTGACACGGTACATTAACGTATGAAGCGTCATATTTATTATATATTAAAGCAGTTAAAGCGTCATCTAATACAAAGTTATACAGCCACTGTTTGGTCTGCAGTGTCAGTAAGTCAAGTAATTCAAGTTTGTATACAAATTTATTTGAATTCGATTTATGTACAGACTCAAACAGAGTCTTACACCTTAAAACGTAAAACTGTTTATTTTTTGTTAAAATCTACCTTGCTGAAATGCTTTTATGAAATCATTTGTGAAGTTGTGAAGTTATTTACCTTTATTATTATTTTCACCAATTCACCAGGGCTCTAATGCGAGAGTGAGCGCGCTTGGCAGCTATGCAGTTATCGCATGCGACCTGGTCACCGAACTCACCCCGGCTCTGCTGAAGGTGGGCTGCTCCCCGATGATAAGGAGGGCGACGTCTGTCGTTGAGTTCGACTCGTTGAGTTCGACAGCGCGGACTGTTGTTGCAGGGTGCTATTTTATGGCCGTCCACACCTGAAGCAGGAGTTGCTCCTATCGGAGGTGCTAATGCACCGAGCCGCCATGTGTCCTGGCTCCATACAGCGGAAGCACTTGGGACGGGACTCTCTCTTCTTGAGGCGACACCTAGTCCAGCCGACTTTCACTCTCCCAAGACTGGAGATTGAGCCAGCCACTGACTCTGGGACGGAAAACGTCGCCACCTGACCCCCACTTGCTCTTGATGGTGACGAAGCTAAGAGGGAGGTTAGCCTGAGTGGCGAGCTTAGTCGAAAGCTCTTCCCTGGTCACCAGCACATCCAGGTCCCGGATGAGGAAACAGGTCTGCGGCAACACTGTGCTGATCGGCATACCGTCGCCTAGCGCACTTTCGCGCACAACCACCATCGGTAGCCCCACCAGGGCTGTGGCCTCTAAGACGGGGCGACCCTTGGGTGAAGTCTGGACCGACTTTCCCGCTGCGTGCCTAAGCCGGGTCGTTGGCGGAGCGGTCAGGCTCCACAGGTCCACCAGTTCGATGGCATCACCATCAGCCCTATCTTTCCCCTCTATCAGCAGAAGCTCTAACTGGAGCTCTTTCACACGTGTGAATGCATTCTTCATGGCCTGATTAATGCTTTGGACCTTCTTCTCGTTAACCTTAGCTAAAAAGTTATCTAATCTTACCCATTTCCCTGGTTTGGGTCTTGGGCGTCTTGATCTTCTGGGGTGGGTGGGCCGGTACAGGGTGGCTAGGGGAGTCCCTGACCCTTTTGGAGATTGGGGTCGGCGAACTCGTCTCCCGTCCGCTGGGGTCCAGGCGTGGGACGGCGTGGGGGCGCCGCTGGGTGGGGTACGCCGCAGTTTTGAGCGCCTTTGAAAGGCACCCAATCTTGAATCCACACTTGTCGCTGGTGAAGGCGCGCCGGCAAAATGGGCTGCCGGTGCTGCAGTATGGGTAGGAACGTTGGTTCCTGTACCCTTGCCACGGAATTAGCCGTGGTGGATTTCCACATTTGTGGCTGCCACATGGAGTAATTAAGTTTTTACTCGACATTCCTTCCTGCATTTTATACCTTCTGCCAGGGAATTTAAAACTGCCGGCCACTGTGGCTCAGACGCAGACCAAGTAGCCGCCCAATGTGGGTCAGACGCTACCTGGGTTTAGTATGAAGTGCAGTTATTGCTTACTGGCAAGCTTGATCTTCTGCCGGCCACTATGGCGCAGACGCAGATCACGTAGCCGCACATTATGGGACAGACGCTACGCGGAGGAAGGGGAGGGACAGACGTGTGCCTGATGAAAGTACCTGGAGGAAATACTCTCACCACTCTCACCGCCGACCCAAGAGACTTGGATTTAAGGACCGGGATCGCCAGGTCCTCCGTGGGCAACAGGGGCTCGGCGCTACAGGTCAGTACCCTCGGGAGCCTCACCCAGCCGGCATACGCCGGTAGTCGCGCGGGGCCTTGCGACAACCCACTGTGCACATTTCGCGGGAGTCCCGCCGCGTTGCAACCGTACTCGACAGCTTCACACACTGTCGACAAAACCTATTTATCTCGCACAGAAAGAGACCAAAACCATAGGATGTGTGGTTGAACAAAATAGAATTTGCCACGGGATACACGGGATATATGATATTCTAGAAAGTGTGCCACCAATGAGTAGAAATAAATTCTTTTTCTTACGAATTTCAAAGGCTGCACATCACATCCTTTTGCATCTATATGCAACGTGCCTTTTTTTTACATAATTTAGGAAAAGACTTGTATGGTCTTTGTTCCATTAAAACACTTCTAGCCTATTTAAAAGAAGCTTAATATCATGTGAAAAAATGTTGCACCTTATTTCAAATGCATCTTTGAAGGGATCTTTTTCAAAGTACTCTTTTGCATTTTATTCGGAAATTAGATTTCTGTAATATGATATGTTTTCATTTATCATTTGGTCATTGCCAACTAATGCCCTATTGGTACTTCATATCTTATTTCTTCATATCCTCTTTCTATTTCTTCTTCATATCTTATTTCTAAATTCTAAAGCTGTGCTACCCTTGATTTCTTGCTTTGCAAGAAAACGATTTATTGCCCTACACTGAGTAGGTTTTTTTAAATTGAGGTAGTGTATCAAATTTAATTTATTTGAAAAAATTTTAACGCATCCATCATAAGACCCTTTAGACATGTAAAAATTACATTATGGATTTTTACAGTATGCATAAGCAACGAATGAATTTTAATTCAATCGTAGCGACCTACAATTTAAAGAGCATGCATTATTAATGGAGAAAAAATGATCCCTCAAAACATGCTCTATGCTTTTCTTCTCAGAAAATTTTAAGGAACACTTTTTAACTGCGTGCTCAAAGCCCTGCATTTGTAGCTCCGCAAATATTAATTTATATGGCTCTTGTAGCCGAACCAGATTAGGAGTAGAATTGACCATGTTTACATCAATATTTAAACTGGTGTTACCAACCCGACAAGTCCTGCGAAGATATTTTAGTGACGCTTCAAATTGACTTTCATCTATCAGTTTGGGGGGGTAAATCAAAATTATAGTATTCAAAAGTTTTTATAAATCTTCTGAATCTCGAGTAGTGGTTTTTAATAATGGCAAAAAGGGATCAGCACATGATTCAATGTCATCCTTTGGTGATGGACTTAGAGCTCTCAATTTGAAAATGCAGTCCTTAAGGGCGCGTTTGTCTGTGGGGCTGTAGGAATTTTTGGAATGTTAGCGTCGAAAATATCGTATGGCACACGCCGCCTGGCGTTAGTGCCAATATGGAACCAGTGTTTGGTAATTGGGTCGGAAAAGAGAAGAACTTAAATTTCTCGAAAACTTATGGTTGGAATGAAAAAAAATTGAATCCAAATTTTGGAGAATTGTTTCCTCTATTATTTGAGATACCGTGCATGTTGGCATAATCTCATTGAGGGCTGTAGGTTTTGTTTGGAAGGTTAGCATCGAAAATTTCGTATGGCATACGCCGACTGGCGTTAGTGTCAATATGAAAGCAGTGTTCGTTAATTGGGTCGTACGGCACTGCCCACGTGGCATTAGTATAAATATGTCTAGTATATAGAAGAATATTCAAAAAAGTGCGAAATAGTTATTTTTCCCTGAACGACTGCACGGATATTGATGAAACACCCACCAAAATGCTTAAAATGGCCATGTCGCTTTTGGGTCAACCATCTTATTAAATTTTATGTTGCATTTCGAGTCGGAATGGGCTGAAGGACTATCGATGTATCGATAGGGATTATGATCGGTAGGACCAGGGGGGAGAGGTTTCAAGTGAGCGAACCGTTAAGATGTAACGGATAGGAACTTAAGGGAAAGGGTTTTTACCCTTGGTCTCGGCCGTTGCACCGGAACTCGACTAACGTACCGAGGCTATATAGGGAGAGGTAGAAGGATGGGAAAAGACAGTAGGACCGAGCATTTGGAAGGGCAGCAGCGTTAGTGAAGTTAATTCGATCCGAAAAAAAAAATTAAACGTGAGTGTGAGGAAAATGTGAAATGGACAACAATTTTAATTAAAGGAAGGTTTCTTACAGCGTCGCGTGACACTGGTCACGGCATCTTTGTTTTGACATTGATTTCGGTGCTTTCGGAGCTACAGCTTCCACCGGCCATTTTTGAAGGAGCTACAGCGAGACGGCCGCCGACCAGAATCGTCACCAACAGCTACAGACCTGCAGAAGCCAGCCATCCACGGGCCATAGCCTTTCAGGCACTGGAGAACGTATCCGGTGAGTCCGCTCCGCGAGCACACCGGGTGAACCTGCGCGGAGTTTGGGCGAGTTCGGGCGCCCTCCATAAGCTTTCCACGGCTAATCATCCTCGTGGCGCTACGGCGATTCCATTGATGCTGTAATTAGAACAGATCGTGGTTATCCAGTTCCTGCTGTTTTTATATTTAATTGCATGTACCTTACTTCCTTTGTTTCTTGTCCTCCGCGTTTCCGGAGTCAGGTCCGGGATTGGTGCTGTAAATAAACTAAGAAATTCAAAAGAAGTTTGAAAACGTAAATTTTTGCAATTGGCCCACCCTTGTGGTTTTTTTGGAGCTCCAGTAGAGACCCTAAGCAGGAAAAGGGTTCGCCCATTCGTTAACAGCCAGATTATGGCCCTTTTTTGTCGGTGAAACGCCGAATCGTCCACTTGCTGTTTGCTGTTTATTTTTTTATTGTCTTTGCTAGTGATGGGAGTTTTTGTTAGTGACGTGAGTTCTGAGACGTCCTATATATCGGTATTTTTATTGTGCGGACTGCGGGCATTGGGTCGAACCCGCCCTGGGCAATGCCCAGAAGAACCAGTTCCGTTGAATTCCATAAATTGCTAGTATTTTTAACTCTAGTATTTTTTTTGTTTTGGTTCCGTTGATTTGTTTAGCAACTGGTTCTCTGCAGGTTCGCGTCTGGTTTCATTTTCATGGTTCGCGCCTCTGTTATCAGCACGCCTACACAACCCACTGTAATGCGATTTTTTCTTAGACTTCAATTAGGAAATCAATATACCGTACATATTGGAACAATCTCTTATACTGGATTTATGAGACTAACCATTTTTGCTGCCCTCATTTGTATGGAGACGACCCCGAAGGTAAGTTCACTGTTATGCTATTTTCCAAAAACTTGTGGTTAGAATTAAATGAAACCTTGCAGCGTAAAATAAAAATGCTTTTTTTCTGGTGTACCTCATTATATTGCACAATATCTGTGAGTTGAGATAATTAAAAATTTGTAATAACACGATTTTTTAAACGCTTTTTTTAATTAAATCCAAAGGTCAAATACCCTTTAACCAAAAAAAACGATAGGAAATTGTTTTCTTAGCATGTAGAAACATTATTTTGTTCAATTCAATGCTATATTAACGAAATTAATTAAAAACAAAAATTCCCTCAGTGCTCCATTTTACCACCGTTCCATTTCGACGCCAACTAACCGACGCTAGTTTGACGGACATAAAAAATTGAAGTTTTTAGAAGATCAGAAGATATATATTATTATTGTTCTCTACATATGTTCTACGGAATATAAATTAAATTTTTTAGTTTTTTTTTCTCCTTTTACATTTATATATATATATATATATATATATATATATATAGATATGTTGTACATATAAAATGTATATATATTTATATTTTTTATGTATGTTTTTAAATAACGATAAACTTTAGTATAATATTATATATTTATAGTATTCATTTATATATACAAATTATAAAATGTAAAGATATGTGTTTGGAACTTTTTTGATTGTATCTATTCTGAAAATGTTATTCGATAATTCGAATCATTATTAAAAAATTTAAATTATCGATTATAAAATCGATTTTATTTCCAGCTCTGGTATATATTATGTGTTTCTGTCGGTTTTAGCGGCAATGCATTATCTTATGTTTTAGAAGTTCCATATAATCATTTTGCTTACGTCACATCTTTCATGAAATCTCGAATTATTGCGGCAATACCATAATGGTAATATTAATAAGATCTGCTCTCCCAGCATGTAATATGAGCGTTTTCGAAGGGTTTTCTGATACTTTTTTAGGAGGAAATTTGGTCATACAGTGTGCAGAAAAGAGTCCGGAAAGAGCATTATTTTCCTTGAAAACGGTCGTTCTTAGGGAGGGCTATTTCTGAGTCCGATATGAGTCATTTCGGACTCTGAAATATGAGCTTTGACCCTTCGAATAAAACAGTGATAGCCCTCCGAAAACGCACATAAAAGATGGCTCTCCAGGCACTTAAAACACTCCCAAATGATACTTTTTTGCGCGTTTTTCAGGCACCTAAATCACTACTAAAAGATACACTTTGTGCATTTTTCAGGCTCCTAAATCACCCCAAAAAGATACATTCATGTGCGTTTTTCAGGCACATTAACGGCCACAAAAATATACTTTTCTTACACAATAAAATATATTTTTTTAACTATTTTAGGTTTTCAAATTTTATTTTAAAAATTCCTATTTAACTATTTACGTATTTCTTATATTTTCTAATGTGAACTAAATAGTAGATATTAAATATAGCAAAATAAATTCATATTAAAACATAAGACATAAATACTAAACATATAATATTTTCATTATGTCTTATAGTTGATTTTAGCTTTCTTATAGTACTTTAAATTTATACATTCACTTGCTGCATATTGTCGAAAACTGCTTGTCATCTACAGAAAATTTTTGATTGAAAGCACTTGAAGAAGATAAATATGTTAATATTTGAATTGATTAATGAAAAACACTTAAAATTCCATAATTAACTCTTAATGTTGTTGTTATCGCCATGCCAAGAATGCATTTTTTGGCGTTACCTTATATATACTTGACCGCAACCTCGTCGCTAAATATTTTTTTCAAATTTGTGCGTTAACAATTCGACTTCCAATAAAATTAAAGAATACAAAATGATTGTTTATTGCTCACACAATCCACATGCCTTTAGACCGTTCCCAAATTTGTCAACATCTTTATATTTTCAATTGGACTGCTTTAATCACTGTAACACGTCCGTCTTCCAGTTTCGTAATGCGCAAGCTGAAAATGTTGTTGCACTTTCTTTTCGTAAGAATCTGCATTCCGTTATTTGAAGCAAACCCTTTATTTTCTGTTTACGTTCCATAACTCCCAAAACGCTCAGAACAATGAGGTTTTTATGATTTTCACTTAATGTTTACTTCCCGTAGCTCAAAAAACGCACAGAAGAAAAACTTTTTATGATCTTCACTTTGTGTTTGCTTTCCTTAGCTCCAAAAAAGCTCAGAAAAAGAGCTTTTTATGAGCATATGCTTTGAAAGCACTTATTGGGCTCCAAAAACGCTCTTATTAATGTGTTTACTCAGAAAACGCTCCGAAGCTGGGCTCTTTTCAGACACATAATTCGGAGCGCTCATAACTTCGCATGCTGGGTTATGACTGTGTCAGAGCGCCACCAGACCGGTAACATTCTTATTTTCAAAACGAAATTCTTAGAGGGCTCAGCAACTCCATTACATGTGAATTGAGAACAAACTGAGAAATTCGAAACGGGAAAACGGAAGGTGGATGGAAGCGGCTGTGGAAATCGGTTATTAATCGTATAAATACTAAGCCAATCTGAGTTTATCCTCAACTATATAACAATTGATAGTATCGATAGTTTCTCACCACTATTATTTAAAGTTATCTTGAAAGTGAGTTATTGAATATATTTTAAACAGCTGTGTAAATGTCTCAAAAGCAAAGTTGGCTTTATTTTATTTTGTTTTAAAATTTGTTGTTATAATATTCAAGTTAATGATTGTATTCCTATTGATTTTAGACGACGTATTTTGATCATTGGATTTAAATGTATGAAGAGGTCAGCAGACTTCTAAACAAAAATGCAATCTCAAGGACAGGGACAACAATCGCAACTCCAATCATCAGCGCATTTATTATTGCAAACACAGCCAAATACAACTGGAAACAACGTAGTGGGAAAGCAGGGTGAATCTCAATCTCATTCATCTGTTGGTAAGGCGACAAACAAATGACATTGTACATAAGAATGTATAGATGTAGTCAAAAGTAAAATAGATTTTATCGCGTAGCTTGATCTATGCAGAAGCAACACCAAAAAGAACGAGAAAGATAACGGTTCATAGAACAATTGAAGGAGCAAAATATTAATTACATATGTATGTACCAGTTTCCAAAAGTATTTACACACGTTTTTCGCTTCAAAAGTAAACATAAATTGTTTCCTAATACATTTAATTTTACTCAATTTTTCACATATTTTAAGCAACAATCTCGTAAGTTATTTTATTAAGAATTTAAAAAAATTAGCTTTCACCTCGATTAAGGGGTTTTAGACTTCCAGAAATTGAGTTTATGAAGATATGGTCAAATTCATGAGTCAATAATTTAGAGAATGTTTGTACAGGACCTAAATGTCTTTATTTTTTCATTTTATGAGAGCTAACTGTTTCAGATAATTTTAAGCCCAGAATTTTGTTAAGCCAATGTTTTGAAATAGTCTTCTTCCAAACAAAAAAAACATGATCTTTTAAAATATTAACATATCCTGACTAATTTCAAGTAATATTGACGAGTACACTTCCCCCAAATTAAAAATAAGATAAACACCTAATTATCTGGCAGAGCATCCTACAAATCTAACGGGTAGTTAGACCTTTTTCTGATCATGTTACTATTGTGTATAGAAAAAATGTAGAATTATTGTATGATTAATCTGAAGCCAAATAAATTAATAAAACAGTGTTCCAATTTCCTTTAGCTTATCAGTATACTCAAGGGAAAATAAATCTCCTTATGCTTGGTTCACTAGAGTAACATAATATATTTTGCAGAAGATATACAAACCGAAATTTTTCTTTTTTTTTTTGGTGTTGCTTCTGCATAGATCAAGCTACGCGATAAAATCGATTTCAGTGAAATTGATTAACTATAAAAAGAATAACTAAAAGAAGTTCGGATATGCAAAAATTTTTCGTTGTGTAAATAATTTCAACTACGTCTGTATATGTACAGTGTTGCCAACTTTTCCTTAAAAAAAAAACTGCTTTTGACTGAAAGAACAATTAAAAAAACAACTAAAAAAAATTTGATATAGCTATAAAAAAATCTGTTTTTGAAACAATTATTTGTTGGTTTTAGTTTAACTAATTTAATTACATTTTTTGATTATTGTATTATTAATTATAGTATATCTATAATATCATCAATTTGTGCTGTTTGGTCCTGGCTTTCATAGCATAAACCTGTTCCAATCATATGCAAATACTTGTTGGGAACGGTTTTTGTGCATTTCCAATAACTGCATAAGACACTCATCCACATCGTCCCTACGACCCCATGCCTTAAATTCGTCACTTCTAAGACACGTTTTGAAGCTATCTGAATGAAACTTTGCAGATAGTCTTCTATATACTCTCACTCGTACATAAGTCGGAACGAGGCGGATCGGTCAACTATATCATATAGCTGCCATACAAACGATTGGTAAAGGAGGAAAATTACATTTTAGTTTACATGTAAAATATTGAAAAAAAAAATGTAAAACTGTAAAAATTTTATCAAAATGAAAGTTATTCACTAAGTAAATTTAGTGGAATACGTGTTTGAGATCAGCTGTTTCTGCTGCCGCCCTCGCCTGAAAAACGGTCATCAGGTCAAAATATAAAAATTAAAATTAAATTTTCGGCTGTTGCACTTGCGCACAGAAGCAAATACTTTTTCACGCACACATATGCACTTGCTTGCTCTCGTGCTTACTCATACAAGCAAGCGAGCTCTATTTTTAGATTTCCACCCTCACATCTTTGTAGGAGCGCAGAGTGCGCAATTGTCGTTGCACCGACTTTTTTGTTGATGAATTACTGATAAAAGGTTCTGAAATTAGCTATGCTATTTCCGGAATATGATATTGTTACCGCTCTCACTTTGACGTGCGTCGTAGAAAAGCCCTAGCAGAACAACGAAAGCTGATGGAAAACGAAATGAAAATGAAGAATTTTACACTGGGCAGCCGTAAGTGTAGTAAAAATTGAGAGCAAAGCGAATGGTATTTTATCATGTGATGGCAGATCGCACGGCAGATCCTTAACGTCTGGACCAGTACTATAGGCAATCAGTTTTCATAGAAGTATAATAAAAAGAATGAAAACTATCTTAAGCACGCCGTACCGAGTATACCCTTGATGATTTTATAAAAATTGTCCATATGTAGCATAATATGAATTATATACAAATATATATGTAAACCTCCATTGTAAAGTTGGAACACAATAAGTTTGGTTCGCCTTCTCTGCCCGCAGCCCAATCTAGAATGAACACCAGTCGGTTTTTACATTCCCCTCTAACTTATTTATAGAGTTGTCTCTCCCACTCATATGACTGCGGCAGAACAAATAGACCTCACTCAGTAAAAAGACTCATTATTCTGCTACCATGTCCTATTCATTCTGCGCCGGCGTCAGTTGCTTAGCTACAAAGCAACACGGTTACGAACGCACGAGAAGTGTCGCGTCAAATCAGATCTTATTCAGTAAGGAAAAAAATTTTACTGAGTGGTATTTTGATGTTTATTTCACAGCACCACAAGTTCATTGTGGCACAAGAGCAATGTGTTTTATAAAAAAAATGTATTTCTTTTCCCACCTCAGATTTGACAAAAAAAAAAAATGCTGCCGGGTTTTATAAAAAAAAATGCATTTCTATCCCCACCTCAGATTTGAAAAAATAAAATGTTGCTGTTGGTATTAGGAAATTTCGATGTGGTCGCTAAGGCCCTATTCCCACAGGGCAACATCTAACATCCCCCATCCGTTGAACGGATGTTCCATAAGGTTATGCCGTTCCAAATTTTCCCATTTTGTTTCACATCTGTTTGACATCAAAATTTGATGCGAGTGTTTTGCCGATAGTTAGCCGATAGTTTTTCGGTGCAACTCTGAATTCTTCTTCTTCTCGGTGAAAATTTGACAGTTCATTACGAAAATTTAAAAAATAGTTGGCCTGGAACAGTTAAAACTTGAAAATGAACGGAACAGGTAATATAAGTTGCACAAGTTCTCTTGTTTTATTATTTATTGTTTTTAATTTTACAGACGACAAAAGAACTTCCGGTGGGAAGCTGAGGTGGAACCTCGAAATGGAGCTCATGTTCATTGATGTGTGGCAGGAGCACATCGATGAACTGCGAGGAACTCGCACGTTTTTATGGAGTTGGCCCAGTCCATGACAGAGGCTGGACATGAGGTGTCATGGAAGGATGTTAGCTAAATATTTCAAAGACTCCGTGGTGAGTGACCCCGGGGAAGAGTCAAAGTAGACCACAAGGAAGAGCTAGTTAAAATTGCACGGCAGAGATTGGAGGAGCAGCAGACTCAAAATACTGAAGAAAATGGCTGAAAGTCAGGAAGAGTTTAAGTCTCAATTCTGAAGTTGCTGAGGGAGTCAACGAAATAATAATAATAAATAATAAATAATACATTTTTAGAATAAAAAATAAATTAAATCAAACTACATGAAAATGTTTTATTTAAATAATTAATTGGTTACCATTTAGACTATAATCTGCAGATATATTAGTTCTGCTTGCTTGATATTTGCTGCAAATTGTGATTTTGCTGCTGCACAACAGTCAATATAGATGGTAAATATTCCATTTTAACTCAATTTGAAAAATGTTGTTTATTTTTTTGACGTGCCACAGCTTTTTAATAAGCTGTCATCAGATGGGGGATGTGATGTAGCCTATGGGAATCGAAGTTTCACATCTGACAAAAATCCCAACTGTTTCACACAAATGTACTGAGTGGGAAAAGACTATAAGGCCCACTGCGGTCGCTGAGACACACTAAACTTAAAATAGCTATTAAATGCAAACGTTAACAATAATATTGTACAAGGTACAATTATGTTTTTATTAATAAATGTAGCTAATTTTATTATGTAAATGGTAAAACGGCTGAACAAATTTAATTGAGATCACTGGAAATGAAAATGCGTGCAAGCTAACAGAACCAGTTTGTAAATAAATAAATGAAATAAGCAATAGCCTCCTTTAATTTAATCCTTAAACACACTCTGCCAACTATTCAAAACAGCTACGCCAGCTCTTTGAGCATAAAAAAATATTAAGTATTTCGAAAACAAAACAATAGGAAAAATTAACTTAGAACCGGAGACTTATCCGACCCTATAAAGTATATATATTCTTGATCAGCATCAACAGCCGAGTCGGTCTATGTCCGTCTGTCAGTTTCTATGCAAAATAGTCCCTCAGTTTTAAAGCTATCTGAATAAAATGCAGATGGTGTTCTATATGCTCTCTATAAGTCGGAACGGGCCGGATCGGACGACTATATTAAAGCGGCTATTGAAATGATCGGAAAGTGTTTACACATATCTCCATCTACTCTGAAAAATGAGCACATAGTAATATTCAGAATTTCGGTTTTAATTTTATCATAATCGGTCGACTATATCATATATGTAGCTGCCACAGGAACAATCAGCAAGTCTTTAGATGAAAAATATAAAAAAATGTAAAACTGTAGAAATAATATAAGCATATAATTATTATATAACATATGGATAGATTATTAATGATCCAATTGCAATCAGCAGGGGGAAAAAAACGTCCTATCTTGTTTAAATTTTCTTTAATTTTCAAAAAGTATGAAATTTTCCAAATGTTGTTTTATTTATTTATCTCAAGGAGAGCAAATAATTGCCATATTAAGCCATACCCTTACCTCCAACCAAATATTGAGAGAGATATTTAATGATGTGCTCCAAACTCATATTATGTGGGCGGAGGAAAAATGGATTATTATAATTAGCAATATTTGTTTTAGGGGGTCATCCGTCACAAGGGATGTTTTTTTTTGTCCTGTTAAGGGATAGTGCCTTAAGTTTTTTGTCACTTATAAACATATATTTCGACATTATGACATTTTGGTCAAAAAATATTGAGTGCACCGTAAGTTACAGCGTTCTGAACACCTCCGTCTTAAAAAAACGTACTTTTAGTATCTCCACGATTCCGGCCGTTTTGGCTTATCGGAAATCAGAAAACCAAAAGGCATTTTAATCTGTAAGCCACGGTCATACCGTCATACTACAATCAAATGAATATACCAACAAGAAAGGAAGCTAACTTCGGCACGTCGAAGTATGTATACCCTTGCAGATTCCAATTGTATCAATTATAAGCTATCCCTATCTAATATAAAATGAATTACTTTTTATTTAGTAACATTTTTACAGTTTTACATTTTTTTTTTCATGTAAAGTAAAATTTAATTTTTCTCCACATTTACCGATCGTTTGTATATCAGCTATATATAGTCGTCCGATTCTTATGAAATATACAACCATATTCTGAAATAATATAAAATGCTTGTATCTTGAATTAAAAGGAATTATATTGAATACTGACAAAGTTATAATTTTTGTTTTTTAATTTCCCCACCGTTCCTATGACAGCTATATGATATAGTAGTAACTGCACTGAAGGGCACTATAACCTTCTAATGGCATCGAATATCAAAGAATCTTTAAAACTGCATATTCTTTATAAGTTATAGATAATAAGGTGTCCGAAATAAGTAAGTAGGACACCCAAACTAATGATTGTTTTGTCCACAAAAATCAATTCCTGTAATTTTGTTTTCTTGAAATTCGTCGTTCGGCATAGGCAAAGAGAATTGAAAAAGTACCACATGGTTTTCCTGTACGATAACTTTCAGTAGATGAAATTGGCTGTTGCGAACGAAAGAAATAACAGTTTGCTTTGTATTCGTTTGCTTAAAGTTTCTGACGTCAAATTGAAGTGTTTTATTTTGCATTCGTTGTTAACGATCAAAATTAATAAAAATTAAGTCAGTTTTATTTAAATTTATTTTAGTTTTAATAACCATTTTTTGATTAGATATGCCGACTTTCGCTCATTTAATCGCTACAGAACGTGAAAGTATACTGGAACTTAGAGAAATGGGGATGTCAATACGCAAAATTGGAGAAAAATGTGGCAGAAGTAAGCGGACAATAGAAAACTTGTAAAAAGATCCAGAAAATTATGGTAAAAAACCCCGATCTGACCTGAACTACTGCCGAGGCATAAAGTAGCCAGATTGCAGATTGCCAACATATACAAATTTTGGGACGAAGAGTGGAAAAAAGTAATATGTAGCGATGAGAAAAAATGGCTCTGATGGCTATCGGTATTATTATCACGATACAAGGGCTCCCAAGAAAGTCCACGTCACCAGAATTTTCCACGGAGGGTCTCTTATGGTATGGGCTGCCTTTTGGTATGCGGTAAAGTCAGCTATATGTTTTATAACCCACAAAAATAGCGCTGAAATCTATGTACAGCTATTAGATACAGTCCTTGTTCAATTTTGAGAGGATCATTTCGGTGAAGAATGGACATTTCAACAGGACAATGCACCTATCCACTGTGCAAAGCACAGAGTTTTTCTTCATCGTCGGAAATCCCACTATTGGAAGCCCGCAGTCCGGACTTGAATCCGATAGAAAATCTATGGGGCATCCTTTCTCAAAAGGTTTACACCAATAGAAGACAATTTGGAACTCTTAAAGAATAAAAAAAGCTATCAACCAAGAATGGGCAAAAATCAACTCAAAAGTACTTGAAAACCTTATAAACTCGATGCCAGGACGAGTTCTTAAGGTGTTAAACAACAAAGGATGCTCTATTTAAACTAGTCTTGCAGTTTTCCATAGTGAATTTGTTCATTTTTTTGCGTTATCCTTGATATTGTAAACCCCTTATTTATTGCGCGCCTTAGTGTGACCAGCCATAAGAGTTATCGATAGGAGACCGATCATAGACTTAAGTTGGATTTTGTAAAATGAAGAGACGGGCACTCTTAAGCTTGGCGGAAAAAAAAGTGAACGTGTTATGGAGAGAAAATAATAATTTGTTTGAATAAAAGCCATCCGTTGGATCTATTTATTGAAAAGAACCTAGGTGTTTATAAATCAGGTGTGGGGTTCGCCCAAAACATTATTTCGTCATGAAATACGCGGATATACTCAACTTGACGATGGAGGAGTTGTCTAAATGGCTTTGCGAGAAGCACGTGCCGTTGACCGGAGAGGAGAACATTCACCAGTTGCGGGGAATGGTCAAGACAATAGTTGTAGATCAGGATGAGAATGCCTTGATAGAAACCAGAGAGCTGAACGACGATGTTGGCGTGGTGGAGAGCGTTGTGCATAGCGTGGCAGAGAGCAGAGTGGAGAGCGTGGCAGAGAGCAGAGCGGAGAGCGTCGTGGGAAGTGAGTGCGAGCAGGAGGATCGAGAGCCAAACGAAATGGCTGAAATCATGAACCAGATGAGGTTATATACAGCACGAAAGGATCTGGCGGAGTTAAAGGCGAAGGTTGCCGCCTTGGAAGGCAATTCGCTGGACTGCAAGCCCGTTGTTGATGTCAGGGACCTTGAGGCTAGTTTGCGAAAATTTTCTGGAGACGATAACATGTCTGTGCACGCATGGATTCGCGACTTCGAGCTCGCTGCAGTTATGCACGGATTAAACAGCCCTCAACGTTGGCTGTTGGGCAATCGAATGCTGGAGGGCTCAGCCCGCTCATATGTGATGCTTGAAAAACCCGCTACTTGGAAGGAGCTAAGCGAGAGCCTACTAAAAACCTTCGGATTCCGGATGACCGATCACCAGGTGGCAAAGCAGTTACAGAGCCGTTCAATTCTTGCGAATGAATCGTTGCTGCAATATTTTATTGCGATGCGTCATATTGCGGAACAAGGAACTTTTGAGGAAACAGACGTCATAAAATACATTGTTGATGGTCTGCAAGACCATTCCGGATGCGCGGCGCCACTGTATTATTG
>VNJS01016027.1:0-18061 GCA_008042575.1 Drosophila watanabei
GGCGTGCCTGGCCTGATTGATGGCGACACTCCTGCACAAGCACCCCCTTTACGCCCCCCTCTCTGTGTGTGTGTGTGTTTGTGGCAGCTTCTCCTCAGGGCCTCGGTGACTCGGTGTGCGGCTCCTCCATCCGCATCCTTCACAGCGATTTCGAGTCGTTTGTTAACCCAATTCACGTCGTTATGCTGGCTCCAGGACCCCCCCTTAGCTCGCTGCTGCCTGTCGATGTCTCGTGCATTTTGCGCTGAATTCTGGATTTGGGTCAAGTGCATGGCTTATGGCCGTTGTTTGGGGGCCAGAGTGTCGTCGTCGTTGCCTCATTTGCATGCCTTTTCCCCAGCTGATTTGTGTCTAGAAAAGAGGGAGAAGCGAATAAGTCGCCGCGTCGAGTTCACTGGCTCTGCGAAATATAACGAATATTCCTTTGAGTTCAATGACCTCGCTGTGCCTTGTACATAATACCAATTAAATAGGAAGTACATATGTGTATAAAAGAGGCAATCGGCAGCCACAATTAATCGGAAATGTACATAAATAGCAAATATGTATGTACCAGGGGGCTCTTTATGTACATAAAGCCGCAAGGATTATATATTAAAATTGAAGAGGGGGAGGAGTACAGCTCCTGTGTACAGGCATATTTAATTGATGCCTGAATTCTCGTCACATACAGCCGAAAATGCAGTTATTAATTATTATTTCAGAGAGTGAGAAAAGGTAGAAGGAAAGTTTTTGATAGATACAGCTATGGTCATATAATTGGCACAAAAAAAAATTTCATTTTTCTTCATTTATTTTCCGAAATGTTAACCACTTAAAAGAAAAACTTTTACTGTAACTTAATACTGGACTTATAAACTATAGAATGTGCTATTAATTGTCCCATTATATTTTTCGGTTTTCCTTAAATTTTCGATTTTGTTCAAGAACCGACGTTTTTGGGTGGTCATATAATTGGCACACTTTGGTAAAATCTTAATTTTTTAAGTAAAGAACTCATTTTTTCCCACTCTTTGCTAATTTTTTGTAATTTGTTATTTAATTTATGACATTTTTACTACATTTAAGCTTGATTGGGGTGCAAAAAAACTTGTACTGTGATAGAAAGTAGTACTTTTTCTAAATTAAAGAAACCGGGCAAAAAAATAGCTTAAAAAGCTAAACTCGTGGATTGTTTTTGAAAAATTTAATTCAATGCAATAACGTTAGTCAATAAATGTCATTTATATTTAACTTAACAGAAGATTCGAAACCAATGCCCTCAAAAAACGGCTTTGAGCTTGAAGAGGCCTATAGTTCGAAAGAGGAAATCTGGTCCTTTTAGGTCTGCTCTTGAATTTATAATTAAAATCTTTAATAAATCAGACTTTAAACCATTAAGGAAACTTGTTACAAGAAGACTAAATAAAGTTTGAACCTATTAGACACACGAGCTGAAGGAACAACTCCTGTCAATGGCAAAAATTAAAAAGCGATTTGGGCTTTGCACAGGCCCTTAAGGTCAAATACGCTCTATTTTGGGAAAAATGTGTTTAAAGTGATAAAACCTAAACAAATAGGACATAACACAATAGAAAAACATTTTTAGTTTGTCAAAAAGGCCAGGCCCTCATTTCGAGATACACTACAAATTCTGTAAAGCATTAAGTAGGCAAAATAATGCATGGGGATGCATTTACTAGGTATTGTTCAGTCAGGAACGATCGAGTAAATGGTGTTATGGATTAATTTCAATATTCAGATATATTTAAGAACATTATGGGCCAATATGCTGTAGATAACATCCCTGTAATGTAGACCTTTATGAAGGATAACGATCCGAATCATTCATCAAGGATCTTAAAGAAGCGGTTTTAGACGAAAAAACTTGAAACCATATATGGGCTAGGTTATAGAACAGACCTGAACCTAATCAAAAACCATTTTAACGATCTACAAGTGACTCCTTGCCAGAAAAAAATTAAAAAATTTTAATGATTTAAGGCTGAGGCTGAAGAAGCCTGGTACTTCATCCAAAAAGGACGTTGCCCGAAATTGGTGAAGTGTAAGAGCCTCAAATGTCTAAAAATTATTCATAATAGTGGTTACGGTACTAAATACTAATCCAGTGTGAAATTTTTCCCATGAAAATGTGTAAAGTTTATCTACAATAATCGTTAAAATGAATGTGTGCCAATTATATGACCACCCAATTTTGCACATTTCTCCATATTTTTTTAAATATCGCCAAAATTTTTATTTCACACTCAAATCTGTTTTATGTATTAATAAGTTTACTAAATCGGCTACAAAATGTCATATAAGTTTATTACTTTTCATTAACTTTTATTCAAAAAAATTAATTTTTTAGCTTACGATTTTTTTTGTGCCAATTATATGACCATAGCTGTATTAAAAAAGGAGAGTTATGGTTGAAATGTAATATTTAGGAGACATAAGTTTCTATAAAAAATTAATTGAATGTGAAGTGTCTGACTTACTTTAGGGGTATTACATTTTATAACATTTTCTTACCTGCATATTATCCTTCGTTCCTTACTAAATTTCCCTCCATTTTCACCTCTTTTTTTACAGCCTGCTTAAGAGCTTAGCCCTTGATTTTCCACCTTTAAAAAAGTCGAAAGTCAAAACAGCAACAAATATGAGCGGAGATCGCCCGAAGCGTCCCTTGTCGGCCTATATGCTCTGGCTGAACGAGAACCGTGAACAGATCAAGAAGGACAATCCCGGCAGCAAGGTGACGGACATTGCCAAGCGAGGCGGTGAGCTGTGGCGCGGACTGAAGGACAAAACTGTAAGTGAAACCAAGTTTCCCCTCTCTAAATAAATTCTAAATCCCAAAATATATTTCTAGGAATGGGAACAGAAGGCCATTAAGCAGAAGGAGGAGTACAACAAGGCGGTTAAGGAGTACGAGGCCAACGGCGGCACCGACTCTGGTGCGCCCAAGAAGCGAAAGAAGGTGGCCGCCAAGCCCGCCAAGAAGGCCAAGAAGAAAGAGTCCTCCGAGGAGGAAGAGGAGGACGAGAGCGAGTAAAATGGGCAACGTTTTTTCTGCATAAGTTTTAAAATACATTTTATTAATGTAATTTTTTAAGTGACAAACAAACAAAAAACAAAAAAACCAACACAAAAAAACTTAATTAAAAACCACAAAAAAATTTACAAAAAAATATAAGAAAAAACAAGAAAAATGAATTAAGACCCTTAAATCTTAAATCTTTAAATATGCACTAAATCACTCACACACAACCATACACAGCCACAAAAACATCCAACATAAACCATAAAAAGTGAAAATCCTTTAGCCACTGTTCTTTATCTTCTACATATATATAAATATATATATATTCTAGGTTTGTACGTATAAATATAATTACATATGTGTAATTAATTAATATGTCATTAATTCTTCTTAAAAAGAAAAGAAACACAAAACAAAAACACACACCGAGCCCCCTTTTAGCCACTTTCGGATTGCATCAAGTTATTTGGATTTTCGAGTCCTTCGATTCGGAAGCAACAAAGTTATATATATATACATACATTTTAAACTATATATATATATGCATAAATATATATATTTAAATATATATATTATGTAATTTAAAAGAAGAAGCAGAAGATGAAATATGTAATTGTGAATGTAGAGCTGAATGGAATATTTAAAACAAACCACAACAAAAAAATATATAAAAGAATTGTGAAAACAAGACAAAAGACTTGGCTTTCTTGGGTTTGTTGGGAAATTGGGTAAAAGCTTGGTCATCAGGGAGCTTTTTTGGGTGAGAGAGGGAGCTTGATTCTTAACGGATTTTATTATGAAGTTCTCTTCTGATAATATTTATTTACCTTCGAAATATTTTTTATTCAAAGATAAATATTTTTATATGTTATGTATATAATTAATTACCTTTTCCCAGCTAGAAATAAGATTGTTTTAGCCTTTTCAGTTTTCAGTTCCTTATTAGAACTTTATTCTTTGTAAAATATAATACTAGGCTTGCCAGAGCCTGGTCACACTTGGTTTTTGTACCTTTTCAGGATATTAGAATTTTAGTCAAAAGCTTGAAACTTAGTGAAGAAGTCCTTTCCGACCCTAAATATTATATATATCATATATATTCTTGATCAGCATTAACAGCCAAGTCGATCTACCCATGTTTGGACGACAAAAAATGTTACTCAGTTTTTTCAACATTTTATATCGTCAAAAATGTCAAAAAATCACTTAAAAACTTCAATTTTTTTTTAATTTTAAATTTACAATGCTAATTTCTGAACCTAATAAGAACTTGCATCCCTTTCTTTTTATGAGATAAATCAAAGCAGTGTCATAAAGCCATAATTGTAAGTGTGACCATATCATTGTCTATTTACTCATGTTTATTACTTTCTAAGAAGATGTTTGTTCAATAATTTTGTACACTTGCATAAATTTTTTTAAACTTAATAAAACACATATTTGTTTTACAACTTATCCTTTGTCCCACTGTACTTTCAAAGAGCGCCTGCGTTACTTTTGTTTTGGACTAACTACTTTTTGGTGCCGCGCTTCATTGTCCAGTTTATCTTCTTCGCCAAAGGCGACTGGATGATACATCCTCCTCTGCCAGGATTCTAGGAAGAACTCTTTAAGCCAAAGAAAAAAACTATCTTCAGACTGTTTTACAAGTAAGTTTCAACCAAAACCTCAAATCAAAGACTAGTTAAAGTTTTAAAATCTAAGAAAACCAAAGAAAAGTCCCACAGCAAGTACACTTTTTAAGAAAACACAACCACCTGTTGAGCTTTTCCCATCAACAAAACAAAGGAAAAGCCAAGAAGAGGCTCTGCAGCTGGAAAAATCAATAGAGCATACAGAGCATATGGCTGATAGTCGTCGGTTGAATATATACATATAGTTAACAGCGTAGATAACACTCGGATAAGGTCAAGTGCATTGCGTTTTGCGTGTCTACGCAGAACATTAATCATACGCCATGTGCAACACGCACCAAGCTCAATACCAAACGAGTTTCCACTTTTCCCGCTTGATTGTAGGTAAAGAGGAGGAGGAGGAGCAAGAATATAAACTGACCCTGAACCCTGAGTCCGCCGACACTGAACTTGCTCCACGGCACCAGGACTTATTGGTTTCACGAGTAGCTACAATGTCCAGCATGGCACGCTTTCGGAAGGTAAGTTTAATGACCAAAAAGGGTATTGATTATATTAATTAAGGGATGTAGTTTATAGAGTACTCAAGAAGAGTGGAAAAATAGACAAATAGGTGGTTCAAAGTTTAAGGTTTTATGAAAATATTGATAGTTGAAAGGAAAGGTTTGTTTATTATTAGACAGAAAACGTCTTATCACAATAAATTCCATGTATTCTTTGAGGTTTAATTTGTAAATTAAATAAACTATAATTTGCTTTAATATCCTAGATTTTAGGTGGTAAAAAATTGTAACAATTTATGTAATACCTTTATTCTATTACAATTCATACTAAGCTTTTATTTAAGATGGAAATTGGTTAGCTTTTCATTTTTTTTACAAAGTTTTGTATACTTTAGTTTTAAAGTTGCAACATTTTTAAAGCATAATTTAAATTATTTAATATAAATAAACATGTGCAGCCCATTTAGTTAAAAAAAGTATTCATAATGTAGAGTCTACAATGTAAAGCAAAGCAAACTTACTTCTACAGTTCTTTTTATTTTAGAAAATTTGTTTCCTTTTTTTTGTATATTTTGCTGTATACTTTTATTAATTCTTTATTTGGGGTTATTTTAAGGTTTTCCCTTAGCTATTTATATTTATACGATGGCCTTAACTTTTCGCACAGACCTAAGAGAAAGTTCAAGCCACATTTCGCCACATTTGAGTTCAAAGTAACTTTGACAGCAGGACATCGAGAGTTCAAGGAAAGATCTGACTTAGTTAGTTGAACTTGCCTTCCTTTCAGACTACTATACAGCAGATAGCTAAGGCAGACTGATAGATAGATATTTAAATAGATAGATAGATGAGCTATTGGCGTTCCAAATGGGCAACTGGCGCTTGTGCGGGCGCAATTACCATGCGGATCACACTCGCTTTGTTGTTGTTTTTATTGCAATTGCGTGCTGCCGCCTGGCTGGTTCGCCTTGTTTATATATTTATATTTCTTGAAACACTAACCAACGACGACCCTCAATGGCTGGAACGTGTACGCGGCTCCGTTCATTCGCAGGTGAGCAGCAGTCCCAGCGAGGAGCTCGAGCCGGAGGCGAGTGCATCGCTGCTGAAGTCATCCCCGAATATACTGGAGAACTTTGCCTACGACGAGTTCCACAACCATCAGCGGCTCAAGCGCATGGCCACTGCACCCAACTCGAGCTTGGGCTCAGGCTCGGGCTCTGGCTCTGGCTCGTCCAGCTCCAACTCATCTTCCATAAAGAGACGGGAGCCCAAGTTCTGTGACACTCTGGAGCGGCATGCCTTCATGCGGAATGTGATCAATACGCGGCAGCAGCCGGAGAGTGTGCGTCGCTACTCCAGTCCCGGGGAGAAGGAAGCCCAGGTGCGTCGCAGCCTGGAGGAGATCACCAAGGATCTCAAGGAGATCGAGCAGTTTGTCAGCGCCACCGAGGAGCTGCTGCAGAAGGAGAAGGAGCAGGAGCAGATCCTAAGCTCCGTCTCCAACAAGGAGAACAAGTCGCCCAGCCCCATCAAGAGGGTCACCTACAAGATCAATGCCTACAAGGCTCCGCCCCGACGTCATCGTCCTGGAAGCCCGAGGTTCTACCACTCCAGGCTGTACTTTAGGAACGGCAGGATCGGTTGTGTGGAGTCCACGGAGCACCAGAACAATGTGGGTGCCACGCATGCTCTAGTCAAGCACATCTTGCGGCACGAGAAGCCGTTGGTGAGTCCAGACAGCGTGAGGAGAGTCCTCGAACCGGAGAGCTTCGAAATGGTGCCTCTCCCAGGAGCAGCAGTTCCCCCTGAGAATGCTCCCGATCCCATAGCCCTTCAAAGGGCAGAGGAACTGGCTGCTGCCACAGGGCAGGTGGTTCTCTCCAAGGAGGAAGATGAAGAGGATCAAGAGCAGGCAGACTCCCAACCCATTATCGACGAGGACGAGCAGGATGTGCAGATCTGCTACAACGAATCCCCGGAGCTGCAGAATGAAGATCGCAACGAGCGGACCCAAAGGACACCGTCCATCAACGAGAGCGAGATCGTGGCTGTCGAGGAGCCGCAAACCGAAGCTAATGTGGAGATGGACCTGGAGCACCGGAAGCCCAGCAGTGCTGGTAGCTTGGACTCCCAGGGTCAGCAGTTTCTGCGCGACCAGGTGCGTCACTTGGTCCGTCGCTTCACCGCCCGAGCGAACAAGGTCAAGTCACGGATTGAGCTCCCACCGACCCCGTCGTCCAGCAGCACGGCCAGTTCACCGTCTCCGCCGCCGACCAAGAGCCTGCATCCCTCGCCCGAGCACAAGGTGCGTCTGGTACCGGCGGGCCAGTCGCCGCACCACCGCGGCAGGCTCTTCGAGGCGGACACCACCAGGTCCAATGCCTGGCTCTGCTCCAGTCTGTGCGGGGCGAACAACGACGAGAGGACCCTGGATCCTCAGGGCAAGATCTACATCTCCTGGCTGTGTGTCGTCTCGCTGTCCTTCCTCTACAACGCCTGGGTCATACCGCTGCGCTCCTCCTTCCCCTTCCAGACCAAGGAGAACACCAACATCTGGCTGGCCTGTGACTTTTGTGCGGACATCATTTACCTGCTGGACGTGGTCTTTTTCAAGCATCGAGTCATGTATCTGTTCGAGGGCTTCTGGGTGAAGAACAAGAACCTGACCAGAAAGAACTATATGCGGAAGCTGCAGTTTAAGGTAAGGAATATTATATACTATAACTTCTAATAATTAAATAATATAACCCTTAGCTGGATCTCTTGGCTCTTTTACCACTGGAGTTGCTCTACCTTAAACTGGGCACCGGAGCTGTTTGGCTGAGATTTCCACGTTTCTTCAAAATCCAAAGCTTCTGGGAAGTGTTTCGACTGCTGGATCGGGTTATATCCTCACCTCATTTTGTAGGTTTTTTCCCCGAACTTTTAATAATTTATCAAATTAAATGTAATCCTTTGTTTTAACAGGTTCGCGTGGCCAAGACCCTCACCTACATGCTCTACATGATCCACATAACAGCCGCCTTGTACTACGCGTACAGTGACTACCAAGGATTGGGCAAGAATCGTTGGGTGTTCAGTGGCAAAGGGCATCCATACGTTCGATGCTTTGCCTTTGCCACCAAGACGGCCACTTCGATAGGAAAGAACCCGAAGCCGGAAAGGCAGGGAGAGTACGTCTTCATGACGGTGGCCTGGCTGATGGGCGTCTTTGTGTTCGCTCTCCTCATTGGTCAGATACGGGACATAATTTCCACGGCCACCAGGAATAAGCATGAGTACAGGCAGCTGGAGGACGAGACGCTGGAGTACATGCGGCGACTCAATCTCTCGCAGGAAGTGCAGTCCAGGGTCAAGATGTGGTTCCAGTTTACATGGGAGCAGCAGCGTACTCTGGGTAAGTTGGTATATTCCCTGGAGAAGCTCTTAAATTATAATTTTCTCCTACTCTTCCAGATGAATCCAACATCCTCGATGCCTTGCCCATTAATCTCAAGACCGACATTGCCATCTCTGTGCACATCCAGACCCTGTCCAAGGTGCAACTCTTTGCTGACTGCGAAGAGGCCTTGTTGCGTGATTTGGTCCTCAAACTGAGAGCCGTGACCTTTCTTCCAGGCGACTTTGTGTGCCGCAAGGGCGAGGTTGGCCGAGAAATGTATATCGTAAAGCTCGGACAAGTTCAGGTGATGGGTGGTCCTGGCAGCGACATAGTCCTGGCCACACTCACCGAAGGATCGGTATTTGGAGAGATCAGTTTGCTGGGCATCAATGGAGCTGATCGCCGGACAGCAGATGTGCGCTCCAAGGGCTATTCCAACCTTTTTGTCCTCTCCAAGTCGGACTTGAACGAGGTCATTGCCTACTATCCCACAGCGCAGGCCATTCTCAAGAAGAGAGCGAGACAATTAATGAGGAAAAATGCAGCACGTGAGCGGGAGGAAGAGCGAGAGCGAGCACGTAGTGCACTCCAGGCGGATGTGGTCATTGGCAATCCCAAGACACCGGAGACGCCACCGAAATTACTGCAAACAGTCATCCAGGCTCTGCCCTTTGAGTCCCCGGCAGTGGTGCTCATTACTCGCGGCTCGAAGAGGATGCGGCGCAAGCGTCAGTCCCTGCAGATGGAGACCATTGTGGAGCCCAAGATGGAGGTACTGGGACCTAGAGCCGAGGAGTCGCAGGAGCAGAAGAAAGCAGAGCATTGCCTGAAGCCAGGACGCTGTTCCCCCGACTTGCTCTCCTCCATACAGCAGGAGCTCAAGACCAAGCACAAGTTCATCAACCTGACGGACTCGGAGAAGGCGCTGATCAGTCAGTCGGCCAACAATTCGCTCGAGGACATGCAGGTGGTGGATCTGTAGGAACTCCAATTCCATTTAATTTCATTTAATGTAAATGTTGTAACGAAAACCAATATTCTGCGATATATATAACAATTTTTGGCTTAACTATCCTACGGTTTCCAACTCACTGCCAGAGGGAAAGGCCTTTAGCACCGCTTCCACAATTGTGGGCACCTCTGCCATGGCCCCGTTGCCCGTATCCCCGCACATTAGGGTCTTGCTGATGCAGGGAATCTCTTTGTATCCCCAACTAGTGAGCTTATCAATCTGCTCGCGGGTTATGGGATGCTCGTACATCCGAGTGTTCATCGCGGGGGCAAAGAGCAGCGGCTTCTGCAGATCCCAAGCCCGCACCACGCACATCACGAAGTTATCGCAGATCCCCTGCCATAAAAGAGACACAAAAATAGTTACTTCACAGATAAGAGATATTTCACAAGAGCCTTGGGACTTACGTTGGCCATTTTGGACAGGGAATTGGCGCTGAGCGGGGCAATCACCAGCAGATCCGCCCACTTGCCCAGGTCAATGTGCAGCACAGGATCGCCTCGTTTGTTCCAGGTGATCCATTCATCGCGATTGTGATAAATGGGAACTAAAACAATAAGAGAAACATGTATGAAAACTTGGAAACCTAATAACCATCTGGATAACCCACCATTCTCTGGAATCTGCTCCAATTCAAAAAAATGCTTTGCCGCCTCTGTAATCAGGACTTTCAGGTGAAATTTGTAGGGCAGACGCTCGTCTGAGAGCTCTTGGATTAACTGGGCTAACTTAATGGTGGCCACGCTCCCCGTGGCCGCTATCATCACATTGCGTTCTGGTTTCATGGTGACTCCAGCTCCTAGTGCTTCTCCTCCTCCTTCTGGGCTGGCTTCTCTTCGTGAAATCCCAACTTGGACCATTCGGTTTTCTCCATAAGATTATTGTCCATGCGACAGGCGAGGTAGTTCTTGGCGTCCTCGCGACACTGACTCGTATCCTGGGCGTTCTTGCGGAGGCAACTGGCGTAGAGGAGGAACTGCTTCTTGCACAGTCCCTCGTGATCCAAGGGAAACGAACCCTTCTCGGGCGGCGTGGGCACGAACTTCTTCTGGTTGTAGATCTGTGAAGTCATTGGTATGCCGGCTTTCGCTCGTCGGCTTATCTTAATTCATTGATAAAATATGGCCTTTATAATTACGAAATAAAAATGAGTTAAGTAAACACAGTGCCGGGTTGGGAGAGTGACCAGAGTTTAGAATAATTAACCTGTGGAACTAAATACTAAAAGCTAAGGTGAAGTACCGAAAACCGTGATTTTGTAACATAAAAATATACTCAAAAGAGAAAATTGAGAAATTGACCAATTAAGCTTAATTATAAAGGCTATTACCCAAATATCTTTTCGTAATGACAATAATTACAGCTAATTTTATTGCAGGATACATTGTTGGTCTTCGTTTAATAGTTTTAGTTGGTTTTTGTCAGCGTTTCATCATGGTTTCAACGTTGTTCAACTGGGCGGCTATAGGCATTCACTATGGAATGACTTGGCTAATATTTCCATTTTATTTGAAGTGTCTCGTGCATTGTATAAAGTTTGGTATTTAAATATTTACAAAACTATAAATACTATTATTAAATTAAAGAATCTAAAAAACATTTATAGATTCTTGGATTAAATGTGCAAATTACCACATTGAAGTATACTTGTGCTGCTCGGCTATTTACGGCTTCAGCGGATTTCTGTGGGTTTTAGCAAATTGCCGGGTTCGTATTGGAATTATCTTTATATTAAAAATATTAAATGGTAATTTTATTACAGGAATACCATATTTTGTACCTTTGGTTAATAGTCACAGCTCAGCTTATTGGGATAACGTTCGTCTTTTTGGTTTACGCTCTAAAGTTTGTTAGTTATTCCTTTCGGAAAGAGTTACTTTTATATCCAGGTAGAAGGTATAAAGGATTTAATTCCTATTTGAACTAATAAAATTAAATATTTCAGTTTTTTTGGTCATCAGTTTCGTGTTGGTTCTACTGCACTTGCTGGTGGCCAAGGATATTATAAGAAATCGTTGGATCAAGGGGTTTATAACTGGTTGTATGTCCCTAACTGGTAAAATTGGTTAGGGATAATTTATATAATATTTAATTTATAATATTCAACTAAATAAGAAAAGAATTTAAATAAAATATTTCTGAATTTGAGGCTTTTATTATTACTTTACATTCCTTTAAGCAGCCTTCGAATATTCAGTTTGCGTTTAGAAAACTTACAATCAAAATATTTTCTACAAATTCTGGATTTGAATTCTTTGAGAGGAACTATACTTAGCAAACATGTCTCTGCCCCAAATAAATTCTGCTGCCGATCAGGCCAAATTACAGTTGATGCAGGAAATGGAAGTGAAGACAATGTCCGATCTATATAATCGCATGGCAAATGCCTGCCATAAGAAGTGCATTCCATCCCGCTATCCGGAACCGGAGTTGGGTGAGTTCCAGATGGATAAAGGGATTATAATTATAATTCCCTAGAATTCAGTTTCTTATAGATTCTTATAGCAGATAATAAGGCATACAATTTACTCTTAATTCCTAAATTTCTGGGATTTCCTGAGTTAATTTCGTTTTCTTATAATTTCACATACTTTCCCAGGCAAAGGCGAGCTCGTGTGCATTGATCACTGCGTGGCCAAGTTCCTGCACATTCACGAGCGAATTGGCAAGAACCTCCTGACCGTCTACATGCCACAGGCACAGGAAATGAAGAACGACTCTAGTTAACTTTCGGCCTTCCACAAGATTATGTAAAAAAATTCAGATACTTAAGAGAATAAACCCGAGATTTATGAGAGCAGCCACATCATAATACAAATTCGCTCAGAAGGTGGTGACGAAACGCGACATCTCCGGCAGCATGACGCTCAGGTCCTCAATATTAGCCTCCAGGCCGCTCTCGTCCGTGGTGTCCAGCTCGCTGGTTCGCACGCTATTCTCCCAGTCGGAAGAGTCGTCGTCAGCGCCTCGTGCCTGCTCTTCCTGCTGCTCCTGGGTGTTGAGGCTGGTCCGGCTGGAGGAGCATTCGCAGACAATTTCTTCCTGATTAGCTGGTCGGTCCACATACAGGTTGGTTTGGCGCTGCGGAGGGAAAGGGAACACTTAGATTGTCTCACAGGTCATGTAAGTAATCCGAAGGCCTCACCAGCGCCATCAGCTGCAGGTCGGAATGGTGGCTAATGGGATTCTGGGAAAGATTCAGCATGTTTAGCGAACGCAACTCCTCCAGCTGCGCTCTCGTTGGCAGTTCATCAATGCGATTCTCGTTGAGAAAGACAAACCGCAGCTTTTGCATGGCCATCAGCATTCTGGGCAGTCTCCTCAACCGATTACCCTTAAGATTCAGATGCACCAGGCTGCCCAGCAAGGCGAATGTCAGCGGCACTTCCTCCAGCTCACAGTTCTCGGCGGTGAACCAGCGGAGCGAGGACAGGGCCCCCATGGACTCGGGCAGTTTCTTCAGGGGATTACCACGCACTCCCAGCGTTTCGAGGCGCTCACAGTTGCGTATCTCCACGGGCAGCTCCCGGAGTCCGGTATTATTGCACCAAAAGGTCTCCAACAGCGTCAGATAGCCCAGTTCCGGGGGCAGACGAACGATATTGTTGCAGCTGACATTGAGGAACTTCAAGCTGACCAGCCGGCAAATGCAGTCGGGAAACTCATCCAGCTTATTGTAGTCCAGGGTGAGCACTTGCAGGCGCACTAGAGTGCCAATGCTGGAGGGGATCTGTGAGGGGGGAAGTGGGATCAAGAACCGCATAGTATGAATATTAATATATTTTCTAACCTTGGTCAGCTTGTTTTGATTGAGAAATAGCTTCAGCAGCGTCTCGCACTGCTCTATGATGTCCGGCACCTCGGAGATCTGGTAATGGGACAAGTTCAAGGAGAAGGCCTTTTTGTAGATGGCGTCCTCACAGTTGGCCAGCACGTAGTTGTTGCGAAAGAATTGGCATATCTTCTCCATGTTTTTTGTTTTTTTTTTAACTAGAATTTAGCAAGTAAACCGAAAAATCCGAAATCTGCAACAGTTTTTGAAAAACTCACTATGTTGTTTTTGGGGGGAAAATGTTTTCTGCTCTCCCACGTCTATATCTTTCGTTTTGTTTTGATTGCACATTATATAAGCCATAATGAGAGGTGTTCTCAATATATATAGATCTTGCCATATATTGCACTCTTTGGTGTCATTTCTCTTAGCAGAAGAATTCTTCCCAAAAAGCTAGTGGACTAATTTTAAAAATTGCATTGGCTGTGGGTATTTTTGGGTGCTCTTGTGCTTGTTTTTAGGAAACACTTTCCCCGATTTTAATTGGGAACGTGTCTGTGTAAGTGCATATAGAAAAGCTTCGTTCTCTAAAAAGGTTCTCTAATAAGTGATCTCACCCCGCGCTCTCCCGACTCTGTTAATTGGCAAAAGCTCGGGTTTCGCCCGGTTTTGAATAAATAGATTTTGAATAACAAAGCCGTTCTCAGTTGAGGTCGAGCTGGGGAACTGGAAACTGCATCATGCGACTGCTAATTGTGCTTGTTTTTATGGCGTTTGCCGGTAAGTTACGCTTCAAGCCTTGAACAATTCACTGAACTCTCTTCTCCCACAACACAGCCGCAAATGCGCAGCAGAATTACGATGGGCGGAACGGGCCACATGAGTTCGGGCAGCCGGGAAATGGGGTTTACATACGGGGCCAGAACGAAGGACCCTATCAGGTGCCAGGCGTGGGCGGTACCTTCCAGAATTCGCCCTCCAGCGGGGGACATGTCTACACGGATGAGCACGGCAACACCTACTCGCATCACTCGTCGACGTCAAATGTCAGAAGTTTCGCGCCTTCATCTGTGAACTTGAGCTTGGGCGGTGTTTTATTAGTGCTTATGAGTTTAATCACACTATAAAGTGGCTGTCAAAAATGGGTAAAAATTTGAATAATTGATTAAACTCTTCTTAATTGAATGTATAATCGGAAAAAGAATGATCTTGCTTACATGTTCATTTCATCTTTAAACATATAAAAGAAATTCATTAAGTCTATTCGTAACATTTTTACTGAAACTATAATAAAAAAAATTAATATTCAATCCCTTAACTGTGAAAATAAGTGATTTTCAACTTAAATTATTATTAAATCCTGCCACTGATTACATATTAAAATTTTCAGAAATAATATAATGAAGATTACGTTAAATTAATTTTAAAAAACTAGTTAAAAACTTTCTTATTTAAATTTTATAAACTTTCTTTTTACATATTCTTCATTTTCCGCAGCCCTGGCAGTTTCCGCTTGCTTATGTCAGCCCTGGCAACTCTCCCGCTCATTTCTCTTTCTCTCGTTGCGTTCGATTCTAGATTTTTCGAACCAAGCAAAATGGTCACACACTTTCCTCAAGCTGCATTATTTTTACCACGAAATTAAATCCAAGTTAAATGCAAAATTAACCGTAAATAGTTGCCGCTTGCGTCAAGTGTGCAACCACTAAGCCGAACCCATTGAACCAAGACACACCCAACAGCCGGGAGAGACCCAAAACCAGCCGCAGGATGGATCAGATGCTCAGCCCCAACTTCTCGATTCCGAGCATCGGAACTCCGCTGCACCAAATGGAGGCGGACCAGCAGATAGTGGCCAATCCGGTCTACCATCCGCCGGCAGTGCCGCAGCCGGATCCGGTGATGCCCGCGCCCGTATCTTCAGCAGGGCAGCAGCAGCAACAGCAACAACAACAGCAGCAGCAACAGGCAACAGATGCCAGCGGAGCAGCAAGTGGCAGCAGCGGCAGCGGCCTGTTTGGACACGAGCCATCGCTGCCGCTGGCCCACAAGCAGATGCAGAGCTACCAGCCCTCGGCCTCCTATCAGCAGCAGCAGGCGGGAGGTGGCGGCAGCACGCCGCAGTCCATGATGCAGCCGCAGACGCCGCAGAGCATGATGTCGCACATGATGCCGATGAGTGAACGCAGCGTGGGCGGTGGCGGCGGAACAGGAGGCGGGTCAGGCGCAGGCGATGCCCTAAGCAACATTCATCAGACCATGGGCCCGTCCACACCGATGACACCGGCCACGCCGGGATCCGCGGATCCCGGCATTGTGCCCCAGCTGCAGAATATTGTGTCCACGGTGAATCTCTGCTGCAAGCTGGACCTCAAGAAGATCGCGCTGCACGCGAGAAATGCCGAGTACAACCCGAAGCGCTTTGCTGCCGTGATTATGCGCATTCGCGAGCCGCGCACCACTGCCCTGATCTTCAGCTCCGGCAAGATGGTGTGCACGGGCGCCAAGAGCGAGGATGACTCCAGGCTGGCGGCGCGCAAGTATGCGCGCATTATACAGAAGCTCGGATTTAATGTGAGATCATCTTGTTGATTTAAATCGGTTCTTTTTAACACTTTCCCTTTCCAGGCCAAGTTCCTTGATTTCAAAATTCAAAACATGGTCGGCTCCTGCGACGTCAAGTTCCCCATTCGTTTGGAGGGCCTGGTCCTCACCCATTGCAACTTCAGTAGCTACGAGCCGGAGCTCTTCCCTGGCCTCATCTACCGTATGGTGCGTCCTCGCATAGTGCTGCTCATCTTCGTGTCCGGCAAGGTGGTGCTCACCGGCGCCAAGGTCCGCCAGGAGATCTACGATGCCTTCGACAAGATATTCCCCATATTGAAGAAGTTCAAGAAGCAGTCATAGATTTAGAATTTAGCACTTTATTAGTTTTTGTAATGCCTACGTTTAGGGTTTCTTTAGATTTGTAAGCGACAGTGTCCGAGAGCGCGGGAGCAAAATAAAACAAAGTTTAGTTAGCTGTACTCTTAGCTTTTTATTTTTGTTTTGTTAATTACTATTCGTAAAAATTTAGACGGCACTAAGGATGCGACACTCTACAGACACTGGGCCATCAGGGCGCCGACATTGTCGAACTCAATCTTCTCCGTAATGTTCTTCGTCTTGATCTTGTCGTCCTGCATGGCCACCACGACCAGGCCCTGGCCCTGGTGCTTCCATCCGTTGCGCTTGATCCAGCTCTCCAGCGTCGAGTCCTCGATGCCGCCGAGCAGCTCCTTCAGCAGGTCCTTGCGAATCGTTTGGAAGGTGGTGCCCACCACATGCGACACAAACTTGCGAATCGAATCATTGAAGCCGGAGATGTGACGGAACATGTTGCGGTTCACATCGGCGCGCTGCCAGAACAGGGTGAAGTCGGCACGCTCCAGGATGTCGGCCAGATCGATAATGGTCTGCACGTTCTCGTCCTTCATCTGCTGCGGCAGCAGCAGGCACTTGGCCATCACGAAGTCCGTGTGCGGCAGGTTGGTCAGGCACTTCAGCAGGATGGTGTACGTGATGTCGAAGTTGAGCATGTGCGGGTTGAACTGGTAGAGCTTCAGGACGGCCAGGTTGGCCTCCAGGTCGTACGTGTTGTTCTTGGCCTGGTCCTGGACATACGCCTCCAGAGTCTTCAGATGATCCGGGTTGTATCTGAGCGTTTTTTGAGGAAGGGAAAGAGAGGTTATGTTTTTGTTCCGAGTGTTAGGGAAGGAATTCCGGTTAATACTTACCGCTCGATGCAGCCCAGCATCTCCTGGATGGTCTGGCTCTGGCCGTTTTCCATTTTCACAAGGTGCGACATGTTTTACAGCGAAATTGTTTCGAATTCGCAAGTTGACGTCGTGTTTTTTTTACGGAACGCCGTTTCACAAAGACCGTATCACAGCCTAAAAAATACCAATGAAAACAAACGGGAAACGGTCACACAGGACGAATATTAATTTAGCTTTGAAACATATTTTAGTGAGATATTTAAGCGACTTAACAATATTAATTTACTTTTTTATAATTATAACTAATGTTTAATTAAATAAATTGTTTAAAAAATTGCTAGATTTAAAAGTAAACAAAAATAAAATCAATTTAATACCAGACACACACCTATAAATACCATTTCAGTATGTTTTCCCATCGATATACATTAATCGATTTTTAAACAGTTCAAAGACCATAAACGTTATTTTTAGTGGAAGTTTAATGATTTCAATTACACATTGAATCATGTTTTTTCATGTTCAAAGGAAGTTCTGTTCCATTTCGCTTAACCTGGAAGTTCTTGTGGAAGTGCATGGTGTTTGTGGAATCTACATGGTTTCGGGGTTGTTTTTTGTTTTGTACAAAATTATGTACACAAAATATATGGTATAAAAAGCAACTTAGTTATATCCGGGATCGGAGGACTATGTCTTGGCCGCCTCGGCATCGCCGTTCTTCGCCTCCTCCGCCAGCTTGGCTTGGCGCTGCTCCTCCTCCAGCTCCAAACGTTCCACCTTTTTGATTTTGCTTAGTTTTTCTGAAAAGTAAATGCCGTTTTGGTTAAGATCTCAGATTTATCAAGAATAAGATATCTCTGACTTACTTGCACATCTTAGCATTATGGTGCCCCACCAGATGGACCAGCCCCAGCCGACGAAGCAGAAGAGGACGCAAAAGAACTGGGATACGGCCACTATGATGTTAATAAT
>VNJS01016027.1:19112-51944 GCA_008042575.1 Drosophila watanabei
CAACGGGAGCAGCGGGACCGGCGACAGGGCATAAAGAGCGTGGAGCAGCAACCACACAGGCCTCCACGCTTCTTGACATTGTTGTTGTCCTTCTCCTCAAGGAACTCCTGACTGCTGCTCCTGGTTTAAAGAGGGAATGGAGATGAAAGAGATTTAATGGAGGTGATATTTAATTAAAAACTCCCTTTAACCGTCACAGAAGTTCTTTAAAATCTTCTTAAAAGTGCTAGAAAATTTTACTTTAAGAATCTCGTCGCTTTGAATCCCCCACTCCTGAAGAAGGCTACATTTTTTAAGGAGTTCCTTCAACACATATGACAAGGTGAAGACTTTACTTAAAGCCAAGGCTCCCCCATTGTCCTTGACTGTCCGCAGTGACCGGATATAAGCTTTTATGGCTTTGAGGGATTGGCCAGGTGCCAAGCACCGGAAGTGCTGTATGATTGGAAAGTTAAGGTCAAGACTCGCTGTGTGTGGAATGGTCTTCGTTTCACACTTGGCTTGTAATCACCTTCGGAAGTCAATTAGCCAGGATGGATTACCCCCATGTAAACCATTATCCAGGATGTAACTCCTGCAATATGCATTATGCATTAGCGTGTGCACTTTGCCACATCTTTTGGCATTTGAACTTTCATCTTGGCATAATGAAGTTGCGAGGTTTTTGGGTCGATTTTGAATATAACAACCCGAACGGGACCCCCTACAAAAATATGTCACGAGACGAGACGTGGGGACGGACTGCTGGCTTTTCGGACGCTTACACAATTTCTTGATGGGTCCATGTGTTCACGTGTATATAATATATAGGTTGAGGCACTCCGTAGTTCCGTTCCGTGTGCACACGAGCCAACGACCAAACGCAATTTGGAGGTCGGCAATTTATATATTTGACCTGCGACTCCAACTGACACAGTGAAGGAGCTCTGAGTTCACCCAGAAGTTAGGCCTAAGAAGGTCAGGCTGGCTACACACTCGGGAGATGATGACTCTCGGCGATAAGCCCTAATTGGATCTCGTGCCTTAATTACCTAAAGAAGTACTTGTCGCCATCGATGAACGGGTCCTGGGCCAGGTCCACCGTGTAAATGACCGAGTTCTTCGGCGTTCCATTCAGCATTTCGAAATTCGCTCAAATTAACCGAATTATCCGAAAGAGTATTTCAAGTATTTCGTACTAATTGCTGGCAAATCATCGACACTAACTCTCGAGGAGTTTCCCCAAACAACTTTCCGTGGGATTTCCCTCGCGCGCGCTGCGGTTGGCGCGATTGTCCGGCCCAAACTGATTTGTTATTGCGGCATAAGAAACTTAAGCCGTGTGTTTTTTGCGAAAAATACTTTTCTCCTGTTTTCCGCGCACGCTATACTGTATACAGTGGGGACTCTATCGGGAGGACTCTATCCTCTTGGGGGGAACTCCTTCAGCGTCTTGGGAAGTGCCCACTGTAACTGGTCGCTCGCACGCTTCGAAAAACAATGCATTGAAGGACATCGTTACCTTCGCGCGACTCTGCTTCGCGACCTGCCGACCCGACCGACCACCAAGACGACCACGACGACAGGCCAGCGAACGGATTTCCTTAAAGGAGGTCTCCTGCCCCTCCTCCTGCTCCTCCTTCTCCTTCGTCGTCGTGTTGGGCTCAAAATTTATTGACGCACTTATGAGTGGCTTGACGGACCTGTGCCTGGCTTCGGCACGGAACTCCAGCCCACACGGCGCTGTAAAGTTTTATGTATCATAGTTGTTGTTCTAGGACTTTCCCCCTTAGCCCTAGTCCTAGTCCCAGTCCAGCCCCCATGCCCATTCCTCGAGGAGTTTCCTGTATGTAAATTGGCTGGCCAGGCCTAGCCAAGCCTTGGCTGGGGCCTGGTGAAGACTCCTTAGGGTCGAGGCAAAATGTTAGTATTACGAGTTCTTAGTTAGCATTCGAATTCGAGTTCTTGGGTCGACTTGCTACTTGGACAAACGTTTGAGGGATGAATATTCATAATGGTCATAGGGGACATGAGGACATTAGGACACATTAGGGGCTTCCTTGGTGACAAAAACAGAGCACAGGTCTCAAGGATTTCTTTGGGTAAGTACTCCAACTACAGTTAGTACTTGAGAGTTTCAACAACTTTCAAGGACCTTTAAAAGTGTTTATAAGAAATGTTGGAGCCTAAACTTTAGGATTAAGATTAGGAATTTAAATACAAGCTGGTGTGTGTTTTTAAAACAAATGAATGAAAGTAACAATCCATCTCAATGTGGTTTTACCTCTAATTGGTTCATTTTTTCTTAGATTTTTAGTTAATAAAGTGATTTCCTATAAAGAGTTGAATTTATAGAAAACCAAAGAACAAGAGGCTTGTCCCAAGTGTTTCACTAAAGTTTCCATCGAAGTCAAGGGTTTACCATGTTGAATTTGCTAAGCAAAAGGATAATGATAAAAGACTTAAAAAAGCTATATATTTCTAACCAGATTTCTGGTTATTTTTCAATAATCCCCAAAAATTAATTTACTCACTTGACCATTCCACCGCTACCTGCCGCTGATCCACCCTGTCCATCCGGCGATCGACGCTTGGCGTCCACCTTGAAGTCCGCTCCACTCTCGGGCGTGGGCATCACATCGTGGCCTTCGCCCAGCTCCGACTCGGAAGCATCCAGTGGCGCTGGAATGTCCGAGCTCTCGCACTCCACCTCCGGGACACTGGCTATCCGCTCTGCGGAACTCTCGTTGGGATTGAGCACCGAAACCGATGCCTCGATGGGCTGCGTTGGGGGAAACGGTGACTTGGGCTGTTCCCCCGAGCTTTGGGGGGCAATGCTGCCATCGGCGGTGCCCGTACGGGAAGCGGATTCACCCGGTCTGGCCACCATGGTGGTCGAGCTGGGCGTGGGCGAGGGATCGACATTCAGTCGGTCATTCTCCAGGCTCTTTAAATCGGTGAGATTTTCGGTGATGGTCTTGTGGATCTCGTCGGTGGCCTCGGTTACGGTCTTCTGGATGGTCTCCAGTGTCTTCTGTGACTTTTCCAGAATGGCGGCGGCATCGGTGGACATGGGCAGGGAGCTGTGTCCTCCGGTTTCTGGAAGAGAAGATACCTAAGTTAACAGGATTCGGGTTGGAGTACAAAGTAACTTACCTTCGCTTTCGTTGGCATGTTCCTGGACAGTAGCTACCTTCTTGCTCTGCGGCGAATCCGATCGGTTCTTGTTGCTCAGCAGGCTCAGTCTGGAGCTCATCCGCACCAGTTTGGACATGTTTCCTCCGCCAGCTCCCTTGCCACCTGGTGTAGAGGGTACATTCACCTCGCTGGTAACCGCTGGCACAGCTTCCACCGCCTGGAGCACTGCATTGCCCACTTGGGCGGCCAAAGGAGGTATGTCTCCTGCGGGAGTTGCGCCATTGCCTGCACCCTTCTCCAGAGTGATCCCGTGGGCTTTGCTGGCAGCTGGTTTCTTGCTTTCCTGCGAATGTGTTCCTGCCCCTGGCTTGGCCTTGTTCACTTGGGTTTTGGTCCTGGCAGCAGGTATGGGTTCCTTGCCATTGGCTTTGGCTGCCGGTTTGCCCCTCTCCTTATCCTTTTCCTTTCCCTTCTCCGTTTTGGTATCCTTTGCGGGAATCCCCTTGCTGGGAGACTTCTTTCCATTTGTTGCTGCTGCCTTGACTCCTGGCCCGACTTTCTTGGCAGGCTTTGCGGGTGTCTTTGCTGAGAACTCCTTCTGGGACTTGGGTTTGGCACTTGCAGGGATCTTGGGCTTCGCTTTGGGGCTTCCTTTGGTGGTGGTGGTTGGAAGCCATCGCCGCTCTGCCAGTCCTAGGCGTCGTGGCCTGGGACTTGGCTTTCTCCGGTGATTTCGATCTCTTCTTGGACGAAGTCGGCGGGGATTTGGACGCAGCCTTGACCTGGGATGATGATCTGGTGGGAATGCGGGAGCGAGAGTTCCTTCGCGACAGAATCTCCGGCGGGGGCTCGGCCTTGCCAGTGCGACTGGAAGACCTTCGGGAGTGGCTCAGAGCTCCTGGACTTATGGACTTTCGGCGATCCATCCTGCCTGCACTCGCGGGACTCAACGAGATGGACTTCCGGCGACCGGGCGTCGTGGCTCGCAGGCTCCTGTTCCTGCCCATGGCTGTGGCAGGCGAAATACTGGAGGATCGCAGGGAAGAGGAGTTGATGCTCAGGCGGGAGTTGGCTCGCGAGTTGCCGCGCGAATTGGACATGTCCTGCCGGGAGCTGGACATCTCCAAGCGAGAGCTTGAAGCCTGATCCAAACGGGAGCCCGGCCTTGATGCGGGACCCCTGGAGGCGGAGCGCGAGTCTAGTCCCAGTCTACCGCTCTCCCGCGATGGCGTCCTGCTAGGATTCATGGATCGCGAGGGAGACCTGCTGCTCATGCCCCTCGAGGGCGACCGACCTATGCTGGCTCTGGAACTCCTCCCCGAAGCCGTGATTCCCAAGTCCTTGAGTGGCGAACTAGAGCGAGATTCAGGACTCTTTCGCACCGGAATCCTTGAAAGGGAATCTCTGCGCGTCGTCGAAACATCCGATTGGGTGTCCATGGTGCCGCCGCCCATCACTGAGGATCTGTGGGTGGGACTCTGCGCCGAGCTGCTGTCCTTGTTGGGAGTCCCGATGATGGGCGACAGCGTGCTGGGCTTGGCCACCTTCCCATGATCTTTCTGGTAGATTGACTGCCTCCTGGGACTAAAGCTGGGAATTCTGTTGGGAATCCTGTTGGGACTCGGCGCCTGCACCGACTTGCGACGCATCCGGGACAGAGTCTGGGCAGCTGGCAGTGTGGAGAGCGTGGGCCTGCGGAAGCTAAAGTCCGAGGTGGTGGCAGTGACGCTGCTCAGGTTGGAGCTCCTTCGATCCGAGGCGGTTTGTGTGGAGCTTCGACGTTCGGGGGAGGTGGAACTGGAGCGACGTCGCGCCTGGATGCCCTGGGTCTTCGCCGCCAGACTGCTACCGGCATCGAAGGAGGGCCTACTCAGGTCATCCAGGCTGACCCAGTTGGAGCGAGGCGTCGGTGGCAGCCGGAGACGCGATCCCAGCGGCTCCTCCTTGTTGATGATCCTCAGCAGGCCGCGCTGCCTTCGCGTGGGATTCAGATTTGGCTTCAGCGGACGCGGCAGTGCTCCGGGCGGAAAGACAGCCGGCTCCGGGCCACCCAGCTCCATGTGGGAGCCATAGTGCAGGCGGGGAATGGAGCTGCTGCGATAGGGGTCCATGATCTGCGGCAGGGCCTCCAGGCTCTTGATCTTCTGGCCCAGGCTGGTGGTGGATCCTCGCCTGCTTTGGTTTCGCGGCGTGAAGGTGTCCATGGAGGAGGTCAGCGAGTCGCGTTGCTGCAGGATGCCCTTCTGGGGCGTGGCCAGCTTGCTCCTGCTGAACCTGCCGCTCATATTGAACTGCACCGAGGGTCGTGGGGAGTCATCCGTGGTCTGCTGGTGGTTGTTGTGATGGAAGCCCAGCTCGGGCAGGCGGGGATCTGCGGCTGGAAAGACCGATCTCCGGCGAGGACTGGCCTGCGGCCTGGCCGGCGATGAGGTAGTCGTCGTCGATGTCGACTGGATGGAGGCGTGTCGCCTGGTGGCAGCAGCTGGCCTTTGCGTCGCTGTCGCCGCTGGCTGACCCGAGGAGAGGATGGTGAAAGCAGTCTTCTTGTGGGTCCGCGGTTGGTCCACTCTGGAGGGGATTAGGATTATAGATAAGGATCAATTAAACTCTCTCAAAGAATCTCTTACCTGTAGTCCCCTCCCATGGGTATGGAATCCCTGATGATGATGGGCGACATGGATCTCTTTAAGCTGTGCTCATCGCCCTGATCCTGCGCCGTCCTCTGGCAATGAGGAGGCGGAGCAGCTGGCGGCGGAGGCTGGCCGTAATCCCCCAGGTGTTGCCTGTGACACTGGCCCATTTCCCGGCCCATCTGCTCCTCCAAATATTGCATCGGGGAAAGGACTACGTCCTTCGGTACTGAAACCTTCTCCTTGGCAGAGGCAGGCGCCGCCACACGCTCCTCGCCGCCGCTGCTGGAGCTATTCATGTCCTGGATCATGGTGGCCAAGGGGGACAGAGGACCCTCGTCCTGCTTCATGGACATGATCATCTTGGAGCTGGGCCGCAGTCGGGGAATGCGCGTGAACTCGGGAAAGTGCTGTGGCGCTGGACGGAACCAATCCCGGCTGGAGTAGGAGTCACTGAGCAGGCTAAAAGAAGAGCAGAGATTAGGGATTAAGGTTCAAGGATCAAGGATCTTGGTTCCATCTCACCCTCTGTGATCCTCCGTATTTATGCTGGACACACTCATCTTGGCTGTAGTCTCCTGCCGACTGGGACTCCTTGCCGACTCCTCTCCGTCCCGTTCATCCTGGAAGGACAGCCTCTGACCCACCACGGTGTACTCCTCCTCGATGTCATTCTCCAGATCGTACATGTCCGGCTTGTTTAGGATGTCATCGGGGGCCAGGAGCAGGTAATTAGGTGAGCCCAGCTGCTCGGAGCTGGAGCCACCGCTGGAATTCGGAAGGATCTGGATGTCGGGCGGCTGAAGATGTGGCAGCAGTGATCCCCTTGGCGTTGTCCTCGTGTAGGGAACACTCGGAAAGATGCGCTCCCTCGAACCAGGAATCAAGGCATTAAGCGCCATGGCCGCCACCAGGGCATCCTCCTCGGAACTGGGCAACTCCACCGAACCCATACGCAGTGTCTCAAAGGCCGCCGAGCCGAAGTAGTCGTCGGAGTGGAGGTGCGACGATGGCGGCGGCACCGGGTCACCGAACAGGCTGCTGTAGGCCTGGCCATCCGCCTCGGATTCGGGATGGCGCGCCCCAAAGCTCTGGAGGCTGGAGGCGAACGTGGAGGGAGCCATCGAGTGGCCGGAGAGCAGGGAGCGGGTGCGATAGCTATAGTCCACCGGGATCACAGCCGGCTGGAGGCGGCCACTGCCAGTGGATCGGGGACGGGCACGGGGACTTGGCTGCGGTGTCGGGATCAGATTGGGCGTCGGCTTGGGATTGGAGTTCGGTGGTGGCGGTGCTTCTCCTGCTCCTGGCGTGGGCATTGGGAGGGCATCGGGGGATGGCGATGGCGTTGATGATGATGATGAGTACGAGAGGGTCTGCTGCATGGCTTGACATTGGTGCTAACCGTTTTCCGGCCCTCCTGCGTTCACTACGATTTACTTTCCATTTTTTCTTTTGGTATTTTTTTTTTTTGTATAGTTTCTTTTCACGAAAATCCACGCAGGATGTGCCGCTTCGTTGTCCTTCGGCTCAGTTCAAGTGCCACACAAAACCAATGACGCCCGGAACTGTTTATTCGAAGCAACAGAATGTATTTAAAAATCACTCACTCCTCTCCACCTTCCGGATTTTACAGACAGACGACGACCAGGCGCGAGACCTTCCGGGTCCCTTGGCTGTGTCAGAGAGACGTACACGCGACGACGACGACGCCTTCTCTGGCGGAGAATGGAAAACGGAGTGCGGAATGCGAAGCACGGATTACGGATTACGGAGAAGGGTTTAGGGAGTACGAGCACCGAAAACTGGGTGCCTCAGGAAGGAACCGAGAGAGAGAGAGAGGGAGGGACACCCGGAGGGCCACAATGCCGGTTTCATTGCCGAAACGCAGAGATGGGTAAAGGTACAAAGCTAAGAGTACCTAGTACCTAAAGGTTTGGGTACGTATTTGGGGGATATATCATTTAGTAAGTCTATTGTATTTATTACAATCTAAGCCTACATAATGGTAAGTAATACATGTAGCATAGATCATATTACAAACATTTATAATAACATTAGGCATTTAACTGTTTAAACAGCTTATAAATGCCGTATCTTTCTATATATCACGAAATCACGAAATATCATATTTCTTTTTATATTAAAGGGTAAGCTGCTCTTTACCTGGAATTTAATTAATTAATAGCATTCATTGAGCTATTAGAAAGCACCTTGTAATCATTAAATTCCTGACAAATATCATATTTCAAGCATTAATTACTGTTTAAACAGCTGATATACCTTTCGAATTACATAGCAACTTGTTATTTATAAAAGCCAGATCGTTTGATTACTTAAAAAACTCAATGAGTAATTAAAGGTGTATAAATATGTGAAGCCCATTTATTATGTTTAAAATACTTTCTCCTGTACTTTTCATTTTTAATGAGTCCCCATCTAAATACTCTACCTAAAGACGTACCCTAAATAACTAATTAGGTACAACAGCGACCGACATATGGCTAGCATCACTGGTTATAAATGGCAAATAAATAGACGAGTAATTATTATTGCACGGCCATATTTTCTAATGCCATTTCACTCCTATAAATAGCTGCGTGTGAGGCGCTGATAAACCCGCCCCGAAATCGGATTGGAAAGGAATGCACCAGCACGCCGGTGCTGGGGCCTCCTCGGAGCAGAAGCAAAAGCGGCTCCCAAAACGCTTGTCTTGGCGCTAACGAGAGCATAAACTTGATGAGCTTAGAGAGGAGGGTTTGGTATGGAGAGCAGATTGGATTGCTTCTTCGGCTTGGCTGCACCGCGGAGATTGCATGTTGCAAATTGCCGCATTAGTGACTGCACTTGAAGTCGTCGTACTAGCCGAAACCCAAAGGAGATGTGCAAGTTATTGCCGGCTTGCTTTAATTGGAGCCGCACCGGTACGCAGATATTTTGTTCGCAGAATGACGTAGCCACCGCTGGAAGGTGTAAATGAAGGACCCATTTGTTCGCATTGATTTTCCTCTGCCTAATATTTAACCTACATTTTATGGGCCGTGCGACGCCGCCACCGAAGCTTGAATTTCGGTGACACACTTTGGGCCCAAACACAGGAAGTGACTTGGCCCGGAGACCGGCGTGTTGTGGCCATGACGCGTGCCGGAGAGTGGTGTTGGCCCTGGTAATTCCGTAATTCGCGAATCCGCTAACAGGCTCACTTCTTCATAAAACACTTTGCCGCATTACACGCAGCTTTTCCTGCATCTCATTACGCCTTGGTCACACCCGAATAACGGCACTTAATTAGTGCAGCTCAAGGCAAGGCCACACTGGCAGGCTTCAAAAGTTAAAGAAACACTTTAAACTTCTTAATATTATATAAGTTACTTTAGTTTTGGTATATATTTAATTCCCCCACAAAATGTGTAAGTAATTGGCAAAAAGCCGCAAAACAACAGCAACAAAAAATATAAATAAATGGGCAACGCGGAGCGGGAATAGAACGCGGCCGCTGCCTAACTTAAACTGATGGCAAGTGAGCAAAGGAGGGCCTTCAAAAGAAATATTGCCTACACTTCACACACTCCATAACACACACACCTAACACACACGCAGAGCTATGGAGAGACTGGCGAACGTTGAAAGCCGAGCTGGGGGCCAATTCGCCGCGGCTTTTCCACTTGCCGCCACTTTCCGCAACGTTTTTCCGCTTTTCGCCGTTTCGCAAAGCGGCTGCATTAGTTGTTTGCATGTTTTGTTTTTCTCATCTGCTCGGCTTTTCTTTTGCCTTCTTCTTCTGCTTAGACAACTTTTGATTATTTCCCCTCCACCCCCTCGAGCAGCCAGGCAGGCTGTGACACCTGTTGGTATGTCTCTGGCACGCGATGTGCCACACACTTAACACACACACACACCACACACCACTTGGATTGGATTGGCCAAGGCTTTCGCTAATTTTTCATATTTTTTGTCGGGATGCCCATGCCCCGATAGATACATGGTTCGATGAAAGTGATCACACGCATGGCCATCAGGCACGCACTCCGCTGCGGCTCATTTCACTTGAAAGGCTTTGCTTTTACACACTTAATGAAGCAAGGCACAGTGGCAGCTCACTACAAAGGCCTCAAATTGTGTACAAATTTGTCAGAGAAATTTTTAACGATTTAATATCTCTCACAGGGGCACCCAAAAGTATGCTAAAAAATGTTTGAAATGAATTTTGTGAGTTAAAATTTGAACTTTGTAACTTTGAAATCCTTTTAATATCTGTTCAACATTATACCATAAATCATTTAAGTAACTAAAAGATTTACGTAGCTTATAACTTCTTAAAGGTTTTTCTTTTTAAGTTAAATGCCCCTTTTTTATGATTTCATATTTTTAACCAATAAATCCATCTGGTTTTGAATTATAAGCAAAGTTTTAAAGAAAGAATTTAGGTAACAAGGAATATTTTGAGAGGGAATGCCTTTTTTTTAAGCCTCTTTTTTTTTAAGTTGAAATATTGTAAATCTTATGTTATGTTATAGAAAATTTTGCTTCACAAGATTATACTCTTTAAATTCAAATTTAATTAATCTCTCCTCTAATAGTTCCCAGTTACTGCAAACAAAAGCTAAGCTCTCCACCTAAAGGCATAATGTATGCACCGCAGGCCAGACCGAGTACACTGCACTTTTTCCTTGGCTTTGGGAATAGGGTCAAAACCGCAACAAATTCCGCTTTTGCCTTGTGCAGGGCCCAAGAGTCAACAACACTTGGTTGGGCCCCAAGGAGGTGGCTCCAGCTCTAGCTCTGGCTGCCACCTAGCCACCTGGGGCACTGTTGCAACATCAGGCGGACATGGACATAGACAGGTATGTGTGTGCACAACACTCTGGCGCGGAGGGGGGGACTTTTAAGTGGCAGTGCCGGAGAAATATCCTTGGCTAATGTCGTGATAGAGCGCCGCACCACCCCAAAGTCCAGCAAAAAGTGGAGTCACGGAGTAGTCACAAATTCAGGGGAATTCCTAGAGACATCTATGAGTTAATTGTTTTCAGGTTTTCTGTTTCTTGCTCTACTGAGTTGGTTTCTAGCTTTCAACTAGGTTTTCTTCGTTGATTTATTATCGTTTTCGAGGCACATAAATTTGAAAACTTTGTGTTACTTGTAGCGTTGTTTTTTTTTTTCAAATATAAAAACAAAAAACTTTTAAACTTTGGTTACGCCGTTACCCGAATTCAACGCGCATTTGCATCGATCCGATGCACTGCACTCGCCGTTCGTTGAAAAACTAATCCGCCGCGGACAAATACCTTCTTATACATCGTCCTGCGCTGTGGCACAACTCCTTGGCGGCTGACCACCACTCGGCAGGACACCCAGTGGCAGTCGACGAAGGAGTCGCCGAAGGAACGAAGTCGGAGTCGAAGTCGCTACGGGTATACTACGTGGGTCAGTAAACCTACTTCCGGTTGACATAAATACGCCTTGGACATGAAAACTTTGGCACTGGCGGCGCGCCGCAAGTTGTTTTTATTGTTTCAAACTTTTGGTTTTTTTTCTTCTCTTTTTTTTTGCCATGACTCAAGACAGGTGGACAGCGGACAGCGGACTCCAAGAATCCGTGAGGGCAGGTGTGTGCGGAGATCGGATTTTTCATTCGGGGAATTCGATTTGCTTGGCCAAAAACTTCTGGAGATGCTTTTAGTTAGCTGGTTAGGCAATTTAATCTAGCTGCGCCCTTTTACACTTGAAATAATAATTGGAATTCTCAATTAAGTGGAAATATTAAAAGCATTTGGGTCTGGTGTTGCGTTAAGTGGAGGTGTCATTTGTTCATTTACAAAGATTCATTTTTTCAGTTTTTTTTGGTTCTTTTGTAAAGTTATAATACTTATTAATTGTTAAGTACTTGTGGTTCATATTTATGATTCATGTATTATTTGGTGTTTATTTCTTATGGTTTATTTCTGTGGATTTTTCGAACAGTTGCGGTATAACTTTCTCGGATTCTTAGGTTTCTTGCTGTTTATTTCTCAAGATTCATTTATTGGCTTCTTGTATTTATTTGTTTATTTAATATAATTTAATTTCTGGGGTTCGAATTGCAGGTTATTATAATATTAGTCATAAGCCTTCAACGCAGTGAAGAAGTCTTTTCCGGCCCTATAAATCATATATATTTTTGATCAGCATTAACAGCCGAGTCGATCTAGCCATGTTTGGAAGATACAAAATTTTACTCAATTTTTTCAAAATGTAATAAATTGTCAAAAATCACAAAACACATTTTAATTTTTTTAATTTATTTAAAGTAACGCATTTTTGGCTGAGTTATGATCGATTTTCATGATCCAAAGTCAAACTTCAAGCTTTCCGAAGTTAGCTTCCCTTTTAATCAAATATTCATATACCATTTTCACACAGAACTTTCCCTGCAAGTTGATGTACATAATTATTCTCCCCTAAATATTAATTTTCAAATCACCCCTTCATTTTCCCCAGTGCATATGCAATCTAATCTTGGGCTTGGCTAATCTCATACAAGTCCCTGTATGACCCAAATCAATTATGCCAAACCCATGCAAATTCATATAATTTCCGAACTGCACCTTTGCTCACCTGCTTTTTTCGGGAGCGGCGAGTAATTTCACCTGCAAGAAGATTTTCCCACGCGATATTAGCGTTTGACCGGTGCCCGGGTAGCTCCTCTTCTTTGTCATATTTTTTCGGGAGTTGTGCGAGGGGGAAGAGTCCATCAGGGTTTGACCCACATCGGAGGCCTCAAATTAATATCAATTGTGGCAGGATTGCGTGTGCGAATATGTAGCAAGGAGTACGAAGTACGAATGCCCGAGGAACGGCGGGGATTGAAAGGCATTTATTTTGTAATTGACTGTGACCGAGGGGATTGCACAATGACTAAGCTAAGCCGAGGTGCTGGTGGGCTCCCTAAGCGAAATTAAGTAATAATTATTATGATGTGTATACGCTTATAAATAGCTAAGCACGGCAAATAAAGGTCACACTTAGGCAGGATCCTACGCGCGGTCCCGATTTCTTGACCTCCTTGCAGGCCTGCCTAAATGGGCAACTACTTAATAGGGGTTGTATATATTAAAGAGGGAAACCCCAAAAACAAGACGCTATATATGTACAATTGAGTCATTATTTGGGTTTTATTCCTCTAAACCCGAATTCACAAGGATATATGCTATCGCGTTTTAAAGATTCAATTATTCTCTACGTTAATTTGTAGGTTGTATTATCAAATTTAGATACATATTTTCAAGGTTCCTTTGTGGATTCATCTCCTCCATCGCGTTCATTTTCATTATTCATTTGTGCGGTTCATTCTCTATTGAGAATATTTAATATATCATTAAATTTTTCTTACAAATTTACCGCAAGATGCATGAAATGGATAAGATTTACAAATAATTTCAAATACCAATTGCACTGCAAATTTTAAGGATATCCAATTACTTAATCGACTGAGATCAAGCAACCTTCAAAATTCTGTTGCTGCTTCTTCATTTCGTATTTCTTCAGAACAGCCATATTCAGCTCAATGACATGCACCTGATCCTCCAGGTAGTCGATATCGTGTTCGATCTGTAGTCGCTGCTGCTGTAGTCTGGTTATCTCCTTCTTGAGAAACTCATTCGCCTCCGGCAAACCGAATTCCATCTGGAGTGTACTAGAGTTCGCTTGAAGGATCACCTTTTCCACTGGCGGTATGGTGACCCATCTGAAAACGCCGTACGTGATGTGCATCATGTTTTGGAGCTCTTCGCCGGGCTTGCGCATGAACATGTCAACCAGCTTCATGTTGGCTTTGGCTTCCTCCAGGCGCATAATTATCGAAGTTTTCCGCTCCTCCAGCTTCCAAGCCTGTATACTATATTTACTGTGCAACGTGTTCTGCAGGTTGAGGGCCGTCTGCACATCCGAGTTGAATTCGATCTGGGAGATATATTTGGGAACATTGCCAATGAATTCTGCTTGAACGATGGGAGTAAAGGATTTCTGGTTGCCAAGGGGCGGCATTTGAATGTCCTCAATAAAGGCAAACATTGTCGGGAATTTAGAAATAATAAAAAGGTACGTACTTATTTTAGATTTTAATAGGAATGTCTAGCTGATTTATAGGTTTTACTACAAACTTCATTCTGAAAGCTATCACCATGAGAAAACTGTGTGGATTTCAACTCATGTAAACAAAAAACAAATAAGCACATGAAAACTGCACTGAAATCCACTAGAAATCTGCACTGAAATCCACTTGAAATATGCACTTGTACAAACCTGAATCTCAGCTTAAAATCCAGCTTGGTCTTTATTTTGCAAAAAACGTTATTCTTACCCTAATTGTACAGTGTTAATGTAGCAATAATTTAATTTTTAAAAGCGCTTTCACATAGATCCTAATCAAATATTGTCATAGTCTTCGTCTAATTCGAAAATGGTTTCAGTGGGTGTCGCTGATGGTGCCGCAGTGGCCTTTGGAATGATGGGAGCGCTGCTCTTTCCAGCCATTTGGTTCACATTATTGTTGTCCGCCGGCGCGAAGCCAATCGACGTCGGCCTGCTGCTCGCCGCACCGGCACCGGCACCGGCTCCGGCGGCCACGATATTCGTTAGATCTATATTGATAACCGGGGCAGCGATATCAAAGTTGAAGGCGGCGCTGGAGTTCGAGGCTGGTGCGGAAACGGCACCCTCCTGGGTGCAGAGGTTCTGCATCTGCACGTTGCTGTAGTCGATCTTAACGATGGGCTTGTTCAGCTCGTAGCTGCAGATCGGGGCAGGTATGGCATTGTCGAGCTGCACCGGCTGCTTCTTGTGCTGCTGCGAGTAGGAATTGGGCGGCCGGCCTCGTTGGCCCGGCGTGTAGGCGGGCGTGGACTCCGAGCGGGCCAGCTTGGCGGGCAGGGTGTGGGTTGGATTAAGGTGGGGAGGATGCTGCTGTTGCTGACGCTTGGTGCCTGCGACGCCGCCGCCACCGCCACCGTTCAGGCTCATGGAGCGCATGTAGGCAGCGGTGGACGCGGCGCCATTGTTGGGCTGCGAGCGCATGGAGGTCGATGGCAGGCTAAGATCGTATGGCGTGTCCGAATCGGGATATTGATCCTCCGGCGAGCTGCGCAGCATATCGTCCTCGTTGTAGGCAGCCTCCTCGGCCACACTGATGTCGGGTATGTTGCGCACCAGCTCCTTGAGGAAGTCGAACCGCTTCTCGGACACGATGCACTGCCGCATGTGCGACGGCGACAGCGTCTTGGCGTTGCGCGAGTTCGTGATGCGCAGCGTCTTTGTCAGCAGCGACTCCACGAACAGCTCCAGCGTGCGCGAGATGATAACGGGCACCGCCTGCGCCACTTTGCCGATTTCCTCGTCGCTCTGCATGATCTTCTTGATGCGGCCCTGCGGAAGAGATAGAGGAGAGAAGGAGGGATACAATCACACCCGGTTCTTTGGTTGTGCGGCTCTTCGAGCCCCTGATTATGCCCGCACGTAAGTATGTATGTCTATGTGTACATACACACACACGGGCACGCACAAAAAACTGATAACCCATCTGCGGCTGCCGCGGCGAGGGAGCGACACACGCTTGGCGTTCCGCCGACTTCTGCTGCTCGCCGGGATTCCTACTCACCGCTGGAAAGCGCGCGTTATATTTTTTCTTCTTCGATGGCATGGCGCTGTTTGTGAAGTAATCGCCAAAGTCCTAGCGAAATAAAACAAATGCCTGTGTGTGTGTTTTTCACACAAGAACAGTCAGTTCCTTCAATGTTTGTGCGCGTGGGTGAATGGCAGCTGTGCACACAGTAGGCGGCGACATTCACAGGGAACTCCCAACAATTTGAAAATTATTTTTAAACTCGAGCAAATTTTGTGTTATTCCGAAATATGTTGATTTTGTTTGTTGTCATTTGTTTATTGGGTTTTTACTTTGCAATTCGTCACAGTTAAATACATCGCTTGTAACTGGTCCCTTTCGCAATCTGGCTACGCGAGTGTCTGGCTGTCTGGCAACGTCGCTGCGCTGCACTGTGACTGAAAAGGAAGAAGAAGAAGAACACCGAATGAGCAGGCTGCGTTTTTAACATTTAGCAATTTGCTCGAAAATAAACGAAATAAGGTAAAGTTTCATGTCTGACACGCGCAAGGATCGTTGCAAACCATACGCCTGCCGCATACAAGCCTGCTTGAGCAGTAAGTAATCGTATTGAGCGCATTTTTTAAAGTTATGTAAGCAGCTCATCCGGCGAATTGATGATTTCAGAGAATAACTATCAGGAGGATAAATGCCTGGATGTCCTGGAGGATATGCGCCAGTGCTGTCTAAAGTGGCATAAGGTATCTGTCTGCTGCAGTGGAATCGATCTGGAGAAGCGCTATTTGCCAGAAGAGAAGCAACCATCCGGCAAGTCGTGAGTTTGTGAAGAAATTTTGTTTTTCTCGTGCCAGACTTCACCATAAATTCTCTCCATTTGGCAGTAAAAAATAATGACCACACCGCAGTATAGGCCACCAAAGGAAATCCAAGACTTACTAGACAAAAAACAACAGCAGCAACAGGCCAACAATCAACGCCGGCGCACGGCCGTACTACCAAAGCGCTCTTGGATCCAGCGTAATCCACGCCTGTTCCAGATCACCTTCCTCACCGGCTCCCTGCTGGTATTCTTCTCCAAGCCCCTGTACGACTGCTTCATCGCCGATCAACTGCCGCCACTCGAGGTTAAGGTGCCGCCGCACAAGCGCTGAGCGGCATGGAATCGGTGCGCAAGGCCAATCAACGTCTCCGCAACTACCCGCTCCTTCTGACCAAGTGCGCAGACAAGGCCACGGCGTATGCGGTGTGCGTGTCGCGGGATCTGAACGTGCAGCACAAGATCTGCGACGCCGAGTTCAAGGAATTCCTCGCCTGCATTCGCAAGAGCGCCCAGGAGATGAAGACCAAGCTGTAAGCAAGAAACAATCAATAAAACTTAGAAAATGACGCAGACAAAGGCAGCGAATGCTACGGGCTTGCAGCGACTAAGTCGCCGCATCCTGCAGACCAGCTTTCGCATCCACATCCTAATCTCGGCAATGGTGCGCGTCGCCCTGATTTGCTACGGACAAATACACGATAGCCGCTCCGCCGTACCGTACACGGACATCGACTACAAGGTGGTCACGGACGGGGCGCGACAGGTGCTGGCCGGGGAGACGCCCTTCGCCAGGCACACCTACCGCTACAGTCCCATTATGGCGTACCTGCAGACCCTCAACATCCTGCTCCATCCCGTCTGGGGCAAGCTCCTGTATGCCACCTTTGATCTGCTAATCGCCACGCTCATCTATCGCTTGGTGCATATGGAGATCAAGAGTCAGTATCAGAAGACTGTGCAGCACCTACTCAGCAAGTTCAACCGGCCGCAGGAGTCAGATCAGTCACTGGACGCCTTGGACGAGCGGAGTCACCCGGAAAACCTGGCCCGCGCCTCCGCCTGCTTCTGGCTGTACAATCCGCTCACCGCTGTGATATCTACGCGTGGTAGTGGCGACTGCTTCTCGAGCTTCTTCGTGATCCTGACCATCTATCTGCTGATGAAGGCGGAGCACAAGGGCTCGCATAGCCACTGGCTCATCTTTGGCGCTGGCCTAGCCCACGGCCTGGTGATCCACCTGCGGCTGTATCCGCTGCTCTTCAGTCTGGCCTATTATCTGTCGCTGTCCACGCGTCTCACACAAACTCCGTGGGATTTCCTGGGCCAAGTTCTGCGTCCCAACAGACAACAGCTGTGCCTGGTCATCGGAACCCTAGTCAGCCTGGTCGCCTTCACCTGGACCTTCTACAGAATGTACGGCTGGGAGTACATCTATGAGGCCTACTTGTATCACTTTGTGCGCAAGGATCCGCGCCATAACTTCTCGCTGCAGTTCCTGTTGCAGTATCTGGGCAGCACCACGAGTGTGGCGGAACCCTCGCTCATCCTGAAGCTGCTGGTTATGGCGCCGCAATTCCTGCTGATCCTATATTTGAGCCTAAGCTTTGGCCAGTTTCGGCAAACGTTGCCGTTCTGCATCTTCGCCGTGGCGTTCGTGGTCGTCACCTACAACTCGGTGGTGACGTCCCAGTACTTTATCTGGTACTTGGCCATTCTGCCGCTGTGCCTCAATAACTTCAAGCTGCTGTCGTGGCGCCGCTGCTTTGGCCTGCTAATCCTCTGGCTGCTCGCCCAGGCGCTGTGGCTGCTGCCCGCCTATCTGTTGGAGTTCCGCACGTGGAACACCTTCTACTGGATCGGGCTACAGGGTGCAGTGTTTTTCACCGCAAACGGCTACATCCTGGAGCAACTGCTGAGTCACTACGGGTTCACCCAGTTCAAGATAAGCTACAGGAAGTTACTCTAATCACAGAAAGCGGTTTAATACAAAGAAACTAATACAATGTTGGCGTAAGTGAAATATTAAATCTAAAGTTTATATTTAACTTTTGGTTGTGCTCATGAACTTGATGTAGTTGAACAGCCTTTCGATCTCCTCAGTCCGCATCGTATTCACGCGGTGGGAGATGCTCCAGACATCGCTCTGGCCGATCATGTCCGTCTCGAAAACGTTGCGCTGCTTGTTCCACTGGACGTCGGTAAACTCCCTCTGGACACGGTGGTAGAGGGCTCGCGCACAGGGACACTCCACGGTGATGTTGTTCACGTAAATGTACTCCTTGCGCTTCTCGTAGAGCAGTCTGGTGTGCTCATAGTCCTTGCCCAGCTCCTTCGCATTTGATAGGAACATGTGATAGGCGCGCCTCCTACTTGCTGGCTTTTCGAGGCAGAGGAAACAAAGACTTTGTACGTTCTCTGCCGTGACTGGTGGTGGAACATTTGTCTTCAGTAGGATTCTGCTTAGGATCACTGGATATGTCGTGGGATTGATTTTTGGAGCCTCTGGAGCCGGAGCTGCCTTCTTTTTGCCTCTCTTACGAGGAGCATTCGGATCGCGCTTCACTCTGCCGGAAATATTCAGCACAGGTGACTCAGTCTTGGGCGCGCTGGTAGATGCTGAAACTGTTTGGTCTTCACCTTCCATCGTTAGATTTGTGACGCTTATGACGATTCTGTACTTTATTTATAAATGTCTTTGGAAGTACTGAAGTTTGCAGAGCTTATGGCAGCCTATTAAATGAGAGTTTTGTTTTGTATCAACACGAAATGGCAAACATTTCACAACATAAAGTTTGGAGCAAAAGCTTAACATTAGGGATGGTATGTTGGCGATGATAGTGAATGACAAAAGTCATATGTTTTTGTTTGGAGGTGAATCAGAAGTAAACACCGTTTATTTAGGGTGGACCTGTTAAGTTCGTATTACAAGTATAAAAGAAAACAAATTTATGTTGCTCATAAGATATTTATTTATTATTTTATTGTGCTAGCTATTCGTGGCACTCAGAAACTTAATGTAATTAAAAAGCTTTGCCATTTCTTCGTACTGCCATACGTATATTCTCGCTGAAAGATTCCAAACGTCCCGTTCTCCAATATAGTCAGTCTCGAAAATAGTTTTTTGCTTGTTCCAAGCCACATCGGTCATTTTATTTTAAACTCTGTGGCACAGAGATCGAGCACACAATGTGTTCAAGACCAGACGGTCAACAATTTTTAGATCTTTTCTATTCTCGTACATTTTTTCCATGCGTTTAGAGTCCTTTTCTAGGTCGTTATCATTTGAGAGGTACATGTGGTACACTCGCTTGTTATTCGCCGGTTTTCTCATGCACAGAAAGCACAGATTCTGGTCATAGTCTTGTGGATTCTTTATAGGAACTGCTGCTGGGGGATCGTCTTTTTTAAAGAGAATTCTACTGGTTATCACTGGAAATGTGGTTGGATTAACTGTTGGTGCCATTGGAACTACAGACTTCGAAAGAGAACAGGAGGGCTTTTTTTGGTTAAAAACTGGTGAGTTGAAGGGCCAGAGCTAGGATTATTATCTTCCCGAGTACTGGCGTCCACGACTCCTTATTCTTATGTTTTGACCTTCTACTGAAACGTCTGTTTAAATACTAATTGTTGTGAAACCTAAAGTTTGCCTGCTCAACCCAAATTGGTTTATTTCACAAAAAAACCCCCTCAAAAGCTCCACATTAGTCATAGGGTTATGCTTGTAACCTCATGTGAATGGTCAAAAATATATTATCTCTTAGTAACGCTTAGATACTTTATGTAGTTGAAAAGTAGTTCATGTTCATCGTCAACTTGGCGCCTTTCATATACAAATTGTTTCGGGTCATCTTTGTTTACATTTTCGTAGTGATTGGTACCGAGAAGAAGAATTCAGAGCTGCAGCGAAAAACCATCCTTTACCTATCGGCAAAAAAACCCAGTTATAGGTTATAGGAGAAAACATATTTATGTTGTTCATAAGATATTTTTTTTAAATATTTTATTGTCCTAGCTATTCGTAGAACCCATAAACTTAATGTAATTAAAAAGCTTTTCCATTTCCTCGTACTGCCACTTGTCTATTCTCTGCGAAAGATGCCAAACATCCCTTCCTCCAATCCAATCAGTCTCGAAAATAGTTTTTTCCTTGTTCCAAGCCACATCGGTCAACTTATTTTGAACTCTGTGGCACAGGGATCGAGCACACAGTGGGTAAAATACCTGACGGTCAACAATTTTTAGGTCTTTTCTATTCTCGTACACTTTTCGAATACGATCCGAGTCCTTTTCCAGGTCCTTTTCATTTGAAATGTACATGTGGTACACTCGCTTCTTACTCGCCGGTTTTTCCATGCACAGAAAGCACAGAACCTGGTCAACGTCTGATGGATTCTTTATAGGGACTGGTGGATCGTCTTTCTTAAAGAGGATTCTACTGGTTATCACTGGAAATGTGGTTGGATTAACTGTTGGTGCCATTGGAATTACAGGCTTCGAAAAAGAACAGGAGTGCTTCTTTTGGTTAATGACTGGTGAACTAAAAGGCACAGGGCGAGGATTATTATATTCCCGAGCACTAGCGTCTACGACTCCTTATTATAATGTTTGTAGTTTTTACTGAAACGTCTGCTTTAATACTAATTGTTGTGAAACCTGAAGTTTGACTGCTCAACCCAAGTTAATTAATTTCACAAAAAGTTTCCATCAAAAGCTCCACATTAGTCAGTGTTTTTGTTTACAATCTCAAGTGAATGGTCAAAAATATATATATGTACATATGTACGTATGGGTATACATATGTTTATAGATTGTAGCATTGTTTACTTATTTAAGGGTTAACCCTTTCATTAAATATCACAAATAAAATGTACAGTACATTATTAAATATTATTAAGATATATTATCTCTTCGTAACGCTTAGATATTTTATGTAGTTGAAAAGTAGTTCATCTTCATCGTCCCGCTCCGCATTTAGTCGTCTAGATATTGCCCATATATCGGTTTCTGCGATCATATCGACCTCGAAAACATTCCCGTGCTTGTTCCAAATAGCCTCTGGAAACATTTTCTGAACCCTGCGATACAGGGCCCTCGCGCAGAGTGCGTTTTCCGTTAACTGATTTACTATCCGTATGTCCTTTCTATGCTCGTACATTTTCCGAACTCGATCGTAGTCATTTTGCATGTCCTTTTCGGTGGACAGAAACATATGATAGACGCACTTCCGAGTGGCTGGCTTTTCCATATACAAGAAGCACAGGATTTGGGTGTAATGAAATATATCATCGTGCGGGGGACCAGGGGGAATGCGACTTTTCAGCATTATTTTACTTAGAATGATGGGAAATGTGTCCGGGTTTATTTTATCCATTACTTAGGTACTGGTTCTTTACAAGTATGTTGGTTGACTGCTCTTCAAATACTAAACAGAGAGGGAATGGATTTTTGATAAATAATTGTAAATCATTTCACAAAAAGTTCCAACAAAAAGCTTTAAGTTATTACTGTTATTATTATTGTAAAACCAAAAAATAATTAAAAATATCTTGTTTAATTTTTTGCAGAGCTGTATAACTAAGGTACATTAAATCACACTTTAGTATTAAGATGTTTAGTTTACGAGTTCTCATTCAGGTAACATAAATATTGATAGATATTCATTTCTTCCTCTCGCAAGGCCTCGGAAACAATTTGTTGTATATACATCATGGAATTCTTGCGATACTGAATTACGTTTTCCTTAACCCAGTGCTCCTTACTGATACGATTCTTAACGCGTGGTAGAACTCCTTTCGGATCAAACGTAGGTCCGCTTATTATGTATCTAGATTTCGGATTGTACGACCCAAACTCGTAATACTGTTTGCCATTTCTCATTGTCTCGCTGGCGGAGAATCTTTCAATTGCATTACTATCAAGTTTCGGTGGTTTATCGCCATTTAGGAGTAGTTTTTGCATGTGTTTCTCAAGGTTAAACTCCAAGTATGCCTTTGGGTTACTGGTTTTGGAAGGTTTATCTGATATCTCAGAGTTTTCAGTCGCAATAGCCAAAACTCTGGAGTTTGATGTCATATTGGGTTCTAAAAAATATATTCATTAGTGGAGAGTTTAGAAAAAAAAACACTTGTTCAACTTACCTAGGTGACTATCAATATTCTCTGATTTGTTTTGCTATTTATATTGCTTGTATTTATTTACAAATGAAATAATTTTAAGCTTACTCGCAAAGCTCAATATTAGTGATGGGTCTTTTTTGTTGACATCTTGGGGTGAATGGTAGTTAACAGCTGTTTTTGAATTGGGGTGAACTTGCTTAATTGTTATTATCACATTTTATTACAGTTTTTATTTAAATAGGACAAATATTGATATACATCTGCACTTTCCTCATCTAAGGATTTGGAAACTGTTTGAAGTATAAAATCTCTGGAATCTATACTGTATCGTGCCACATTATCGCCAATCCAGTGGTCTTACTGATCTTTTCCTTAACACACCTCAAAACACCTTTGGGCTCAAATGCAGGCCCATTTATCATCCAACCATTTATCTTATCGCCCGGGCCAAACTCGTAATAATATTGTCCATTTTTCCTTATGTCCTTAGCCGAAAAGGTTTCCACAGATCCATCTAGGTATTCGGTGGTTAATGGTCTAGCACCATTTAGTAGAATTTTCTGCAGGTGTTTCTCCAAATGCTTCTCTAAGTTGTCTTCAAAATATGTTTTGTGACTCTTACGAATCGGAATTTCTTTTATAGTTTCACAGGTTTCAGTCCCGATAGCCAAAACTTTAGATTTTGCTGTCATTATACGTGTTAATAAGATAACTGTTTTAAAATAATACTGCTGACTTTTTTATGAGCAGTTCTTTGTTTACTAATGAAATAGTTTCTTGAGAAAGCTCATATTGAAATCACTAAGTTAGTGATGAGACGTTTTATTTACAAATCGTAGTGAGTGGCAATAAACATTTTTTTAGGATAGACCTTAAAATAATGTCTTTAAATTATAGATATAAGTATATTTCACAGAATTTTACTTATTTGTAGAATTTAGATAACACAAGTATTGATAAATTTCCTTTTCCTCCTCGCTAGAGGCATTGGAAACCGTTTGCACTATGAAATCTCTTGAATCCTTACTGAATTTTGCCACATTATCAGTTAGCCAGTGTTCCTTACTGATTTTATTATGAATACGCCTTAGAATTCCTTTGGGCTCAAATGTTAATACGTCTATAAACCATCCTTTTTTAGCAACACCAAAATCATAATAGTGTTGACCGTCTTTTTTCATCAACTCATTTGCAGAAAACCTTTGCATTAACGTCTGATCAGGTTCTTTTGTTAAAGGCTTTTCTCCATTTAGTAGAATTTTCTGCATGCGTTTCTCAAAATCAGATTCGAAAAAGGCTTTTCTGTTCTTTGAGATCGTGACTTTGTCTAGAGTTACACTGGTTTCAGTTCCAATAGTTAAAACTTGCGATCTTGATGTCATTCTGAAATATTTGTTATATTTTATAATGTTATCACGATTAAATATTTTGTTAAACTTACTTGATTCAATAGCAATAAGGTTTGAGGCTTGAGTATTTATTTATTTACAAATGAAATCATTGCCAAAGTTGCTCAATCAAAAGCTTAAAACAAACTGATATATTAGAGATGGAACCTAATTCCGATATTTATTTTAACAGCTGATCTCAGCCGTTTTTTAGGGTGAACTTTATATTTATATTTTAAAATATAGAATTATTTTTTACGACGATTCTCCTGCAAATACCGCAAGTAATTGTATATTCGTGAATCCTCCACCATTATGCAATCCCACACCAGTTCTTGTATTTCAGCTATAGAGTTGTTATGATACTTAATCACATTTTTATTTACCCAATATTCTTTGCCGATCCGTTCCTTAACTATTGATATTAGGCCTTTGGGGTCAAAAGCTGGCCCGGAGAGTACAATTCCTTTGGTATAATCATCTGGCCGGAACTCGTAATACTGTTGGCCCTTAATGCGAGTACTGGTAGCACAAAATCTCTGAACCACATCCGGATCGGGAGTATCTTTTAGAGGTTTGGATCCGGACAGTAGAAGTTTTTGTAAACGTTTCGTAAATCTTTAATGAAATTTCTTCCTTTCTCTCTTTAGCTTGGCCGCCTTATCCAAAGTTTCTTCGGTTTCTGTTCCAATGCACAAAACAGTAGATGTCGACTCCATGGTATTGCTGATTTCTTAGTGTTTTTTAGTTTGACCTGCATCCATTTATTTACCAATGCAATTTATTGTTTTTTCACCATAAAAGTTTTAGATAAAAGCTTTGATTAGGGATGGGTTTTTTAAATACTAAAAGTGATTGGCAACTAAGAACTATTTGTAATTTCGTTACATCTGTCTATTAGAGTGGAACTATAAATCAATTATCGAAAACCCAAACAAGTCTTGATTTCAATTCGGAAAGCATATCGTTTTTACTAAACCTACATATTTTTTTTAAACAAATGTAAGCCATTAAAAATGTATGTTTTTTACAATTATAATGATAACCCCTTTTTAAATATGAAAAATTAATTAATTAGGATTAAAATTGTGAATCAGAATATATATGACTTAGGGCATCATAAACTTAAAAAAAAAAAAACTCAAATTATATAAATTTTTGGGTATTTAAATCTATATTTATAGCTATCTTTATGGAGATAACTTTTGACAAATCATTGATAAAAATGTATATATCATTTCTATTATAAACGCTTTTCATATCAGTTTTGATTAATTTTATACATCAGCAAGTGTAGTTTAAAAATAACAAATACTACAACTTGATTAACAACTAAATAAAAAAAGAAAACAATCAGCTTTTATCAAATATATTTATATACAAATATTAGAATACTGTTACACTTCCATTTCTCTGTAGATCTTTTCTTGTTATTTGGCAAGTTGTTGCCTCGTTAAGAGGTCATTTATTAATTTAACGGCAACGCAAGCCCCCTGCCAGAGCTGTTCGCACCTTATCAACTGTCTGTCAGCGCACTGGCAACATTAAGTCTATTTAATTTTGGAACTTGGGAAACAACAAACAAGGCCTCGCATCGCTCTCTGATCCAAAGTGCCAGATAAAACCCGTTGGGCATCGGTGATTTTTATTTATTTTCGACGTTTTGGGGGGCATTAGCTCGTGCATTAGGAAGCGTGCTAGATGTTTAGATAGTATTGTCAGGGGGTTTTTCTGGGCCAGCATTTCTCCATATATAAACATACATATATCAGGTTTATATATTAAACACCTTGTAGTTAGTTCCTACAGGTTTTGTAATTGAGGCGTATCTGGTACTACGATTCAGCTGATATAACATCTGTCGATGTTGTTAATAAGGCTTTTTTATTACCTTTTTTTTTTTGCAATTTTGACTTTAGCTGGTGTCGAGATAGCTGCAGAAAAAGTCCCCGTTTACTGCCCTAAAATTGCGATCTAGCAAATAAATCATTTTATAATAAAAATAATAATTGATTTGTCAACAGAAATGCACCCAGAAAATAAATAGCGCAAAACACCGACCTCCACGTTTACGTTTACGCAACTGGGCAGCTGTTGGTGAGTGCAAACCATTTTATTAATGCCTTCAAAGGCTATATAGCTCCGGTGCTTTCCCCGCATTGGCACATATGTTTACATTCCCGGTTCTCCAATTTGTGTTTATTCAAATGGCGCGATCTTGATCTGTATATAGGTCCCGGTTCCGCTCGACACCGATCTTGGCAGCCGACTGAAAACGAAAACCCAGCCTGAAGCTGAAGCTAAAGCTGAACTTGAAACGAGCGCTGGAGAAGCCGCTCGAAATGGAAAGCTTTTTGGAGCGTAAATTGTGCAAATTGCAGTTTCTTTATTTGTATTTTTGTTTGTAAACAAACCCGAGTCTCGAGGAAACGATTTCTCGATCTCGTATATGTAGTACCACCTGGCAACCGGGCTTCAAGTATCTATTAGCTATTCTACATAATAGAGAGCATTTCTGGTATGGAAAACTTTATCGTCTTATCGCTTCGAGTGGCGGAGGGTTATTACCCTCCTTTTTGTTGGGAGGTTCTTCTAATTATGTGGCATTTTTTTCGGCTTCACGTTTACGACCCATATCAAGGGACTTAACAGTAATGATAACAGGGGAAGTTGGCCAAAAATCCCCACCGAACTTCAGCTGCACTTCGGTTGCTGATAACTAGTATAGGGAATAGTATAGGTTACACCAAGAGAAATGAGTTTGATATGCATTATAGTATTCTAAATCTAATTGTTATGAATATTAATTAAGTTCTGAAAGCTTACATATTTTATATCTTTTTTTAAATATATTATTTCATGATATTTTATGTGAACTTGGTTTTTAGCCATGAAACTAATATGCAATTTTTACCACAGTGCATGGAGCGATATCATTGAGTCTTGAGATTTTTTTGGCAAAAAGATTAAGTTTACCATAACGATTACTAGTGAAACACACTGCAATATTAATTAAGACGTAGTTTTATTAAAAAATTAATAACTTGATTACTAAATTATGACAACTTTATCTAGTAGAAATTAATTACTGATACATTTACTTATAATATTACTGTTATTTATTGTTGTTATTTATTTTGTTTCAGAATTACTGGTTGAGAAATTAAGTGCATCAAGTGGATTTTCAGTGCAAACGTTAAGTTTCTGACTAAAAATCGAAGGAATAACCCTGGGCAATGGGCAGATATAGCCAAACCCCTTAAAATGGGCCACCACAGCAGGTGGTGGCGCTTAGTCACACCAAAAACTCTAATAACAAAAGACCCAAAACGACCTTATCAATAGGTGTCTCCCCTCGCAGGTGGCAGAGTGTCTCAAAATTCGGTACTCTCATGCCTACGAGGTGATTTCCGTGCCGGCCCTCCGGCGAAATAAAAAAGCCCCGGCGTAGAGCCAGCCGTTCGGCTGGTATAAAAGCAGCTCCCGTATCGGCGATATCGTTCAATAGCCAAAGCGCCAGCGTTCCCTAAACACACAAAAGCGGCAGCAGCAGACGCGATTTCCGCGATTTCAAAGCGAAAGCAAACCCGTAAAATACGTACTGATCCAGCAGGGAGTTCCCCCAAACGGAAGCACACACAATTGGATATTTTGACCTTAAACAGCAGCTGTGACAACCGACGTATTGCTCATCACGCGGCGAGTTCCCCAGAGAAAGAGAGGCAGAGTTCAAAGCAGAGAGAGACAGAAGACACATCGATAGAGTTGGTGGAGAATGAGCTAACTGAAAAGCGAAGAAGAGACGGTGATTTTTGCGAGTGATTAGCAGCGGAAAGAAACGACGCCAGACAACAGCAGCAACAGCAACAGCAACCACAGCGAAAACTGAGGTAATTCACACACAAAAAAAAAAACAACATGGGCGTTCGTGTGATAGAGACCGATTCGGCCAGCGATTCGTACGACGATGACGACTGCTCCACATGCCAGAAAGCGCAGGGTAAAGCCCCCCACGGCGGCAGCAACAAGACTAAGCGGAATACTACGCCCCCGGAAACCACTATCTACGCCAGCAAGGATCTCGTGGGCAACCACAAGGAGTATCGCATCGAGAACAACACGCGGGATCTGCGCATCATTGGCAACGGCAACCGGATACGGATAGTCAGCAATTCCGGCAGTCTCCAGATCATTGGCAACGCCACCCGCCTGAAGATCCAGAGCAACAGCGGATCGTTGAAGTACACCGGGAATGATGGACGTATCTACCTGGGCAGTGAGTCGCCGCAGCAGGCCGTCGACTATACGGGCTGCAATGGTCTGTTGAAGGTGGTCAGGTCCCTGGATCTGAGCGGCAACAAGAAGCAGAAGCCCAGCACGCGATCTCAGAAGCCAAAGGAGACCTCCGCGGGCATTGGGATCGACAGCAATCTCACCATCGAGCACGGAGTGTCCGGCAACATTGTGATTAAGAATGCCATCAATGTGAGCATTTAGAACCTGGCGGAGAGGAAGAAGAAGGATGAGGAGGAGATCGATCTCTAGTCATAGGCCAAAGATTAGTGTATCCATCCCAAAATCGTATTGCTGCAACTCTTGCCCAGTTCCTACCGACTGCAATAAGTCTTATCTGTGACTTTCGACTGCTACAACTAGAGTATTACCACAAACGCCACGTCGCTAGTCTAGAATATATATTCATCATGACCATTATTAGCCTAAAATATGAATGTCCCCCGATTATGATTAGGAGGGTCTTATTTATAGCCACAATTAACGCACAAAGAACAAAATGCCAGAGCTTCATTCCGAGAATGAAAACTAAACTATAATAACCAAAAACAAAATATTAAAAGAAAAAATATATATAATTAAAATAACTTGTGAAAACAAACTGTTTTTCTTTATAATGCCAAGAAAATCCCCTGACCTCAAAGTACTTCACACTTTTCGCTGGAGCTGTGTAAACTACCGAGCCAACATTGCTTTCCTAAGCATAACCAACTGGGGCTCCATTATCTCATGCTTACTCGCTTCCCAGTCACAACTTCCGAGAATTGTCTTATTAATCACTTCGACTTCGATTCTGATGCAATGTCATCTCCGGACTGACCAATGACCCATTTTCAACGGTCACAGAAAATAAAAAAACCAAAAAAGTACCCTACTCTTTATCGTTGTACCGATTAATTAATTAAATTTCGCTTTTCAATGGGTTGGCGGTGCGGTGCCCTTGGTTACGGTTACTTTCCAGTGCCGAATATCAATTCTCGGGGATTTTTTTTATTTTTGTGAGGTGACAGTGGAATACAAAAGCCATAAATACATTACCGAAATTCATCGTGAGCCACCTTTGCACTCAACTCAGACAGTGACAGGCAGGTGAGGCATCGCCAAATGCGATGGTGACTCTTGTTCCTGAAATATTTAAAGAAGTCCCGACAAAGATTAGGTTGTGATTTATTTATCAAAAATATTCTATAGTTGAACTGGTGATCATATTTTCCACATCTAAAGTTTTGAGGCATTTGTTATTTATAGTTTTTCGAATAAAAATCATAAATTAACTGAATACTTGTCCCATTTTAGTTATGAATATTTTAAATATTTTGCAATTAACGGTTTTTCGACCTCCTGTTTTCAAAATTTTAAGCCTTTTTAAAATTATTTTGTAGTGCATACTTTTAGGCATAAGACATTTACATATTTTATATATTGGACAAATATCGATCGTTTTCTTTAATAAAGTATATAGCTCCCATAACTTATAGCTCGAAGGTGCTCTTTTGGTCTTACTTATGTTTTCTTTTCAAATAAATTAAAGTCCCAAGATTGCGAATATTCGTGATCTTTTTTGGCACATTTTTTAAAATTCAAAACTCATGTGAACATACATAAAATTGTAAAAAAAAAAATGTGCATTAATTTTAATTTAATTTAACTAAATATGCAGATTTGTTAACAGATTGAAAACGATTAGTTATAAATTTTTAAGCCTTGATTTTTTCCCCAATAAAATATTGCCCACGAACCAGTGTTGCCACCTTTTTAAGCGTTTATGTAGCTTTTACCACCCCTGTTAGTTCCTAGAGGTGGCAACGCTACTATATAGTTATCGATAAAAATTGCACTATTTGGTGCAAATGGGAAAATACAAAAACTAATCTTTAAATAAGAAATTTAAATAAAACAAACATTTTGCGACACTTGAAGCACAAGATAATGTTTGGCGCCACGCAATCCAACAACCGGATGAACGACTTCGAGGTGGCGTCGCCCCCGGACGACTCTGTCTCGGCGTTGGAATTCAGCCCGAGCACGCTGCAGAAGAACTTCCTCATTGCCGGCAGCTGGGACAACAGCGTCCGCTGCTGGGAGGTGGAGCAGAACGGCGCCACGGTGCCAAAGTCAATGAAAACGATGGGCGGCCCGGTGCTGGACGTGTGCTGGTCAGACGACGGCAGCAAGGTGTTCGTGGCCTCCTGCGACAAGCAGGTTAAGCTCTGGGACCTGGCCTCCGACCAAGTGATGCAGGTGGCGGCCCACGACGGCCCGGTAAGGACGTGCCACATGGTGAAGGGCACAAACTACACATGCCTGATGACCGGCTCCTGGGACAAGACATTGAAGGTGAGAATAACATTACAATAAAGAAATAACATGGGAAACTTTTCTCTGTTTGATTATTACAGTTCTGGGACACGAGATCGCCCAATCCCATGATGGCCATCAACCTGCCCGAGCGCTGCTACTGCGCCGACGTGGACTACCCCATGGCCGTGGTGGGCACCGCCAACCGAGGCCTCATCATATACTCGCTGCAGAACAGCCCCACGGAGTACAAGCGGCAAGAAAGCCCGCTTAAGTACCAGCACCGCACCATATCAATCTTCAAGGACAAGAAGAAGGAGCCCACCGGCTACGCCCTGGGCAGCATCGAGGGTCGCGTGGCCATTCAGTATGTGAACCCGGCGAATCCCAAGGACAACTTCACGTTCAAGTGCCACCGGACCACAGGCACCACGGGTTTCCAGGACATCTACGCCGTGAATGACATTGCATTCCATCCGGTGCACGGCACTCTGGTGACCGTCGGCTCCGACGGCACCTTCAGCTTCTGGGACAAGGATGCCCGCACCAAGCTCAAGTCCAGCGAGGCCATGGATCAGTCGATCACCAAGTGCGGCTTCAACGCGAACGGGCAGATTTTTGCCTACGCTGTAGGGTACGACTGGTCCAAGGGCCACGAGTACTTCAACCCGGCCAAGAAGCCCCAGATCTTCCTGCGCTCGTGCTACGACGAGCTAAAGCCGCGCATCAACTGATCGGAAGACTTTTTTAGTTTTAGTGAAATCCCATATATGTACTGCGAATAAACAGATTCGACCAAGTTTAATCAATTTAGCTATTTAATGGTGTCCCTCATCGTGGCCGTGGCCATGTCCATGGCCGCCCTGGCCCTTGCCAATGCCCAGGGCATACTCCACGGCGACGGTGGCCAGAAATGCGCAGAATCCGACTCCTAGGCCGCGGAACATGAAGGTGTTCAGGCGGGATCTGTGCGTGCCAAAAGCCTTGGGCTCGTAGCGCCAGGCCTCGTTCCTGTGGCGGTAGTAAAGAAGTGAGTTCGGAGGAGTTACTTGTCCGAATTGGTACTCACCTCAGCCATGGATCCTTGAGTCCCTGGCGACCGAGCGCCTCCTTCACCTCCACCAGTTGTGGTACATTCTCCACCTTGTAGGTGGAGGCATGCGGCACCGTGTAGGGTTCACCGTGATGATGTCCGCCCATATTTATGCACTGAAATTCAAGAAAGCGGTGTCAGTATACTCCTAAGAGCGTAGTTTAACCACCTCTAGCCCCCAAGAATTACATAAGAATGTTTACGTTTGTTAAGCTTAGTACTAGAGGTAATTATGAAATTGTTAAACAGGAAGCTTAGCCTTCTTTTCTTGCTTTTAGAAATGCTTTGTCTACCTTAAATGTGTTATTTTAAGAAAAAATGGCTAGGAAAATAAAATCACAATTGATACGAACAGTTACCTTAGGGATGAACGTTTGGTGATAGCTCCAAAACAGCTGATTTATCGAGTAATCGCCAAAAGTCTCAGTTGCCAGATGCAAATTTAGTTTAGTTGTTGCGACATACCGATATAATTGAATGAATAATAAATTTAATTCACAGTCCAAATTTATGAAGTACATGCACCAGGAGCACATAAAATGAAAACCAATCTTTTGAAAATTCAATTTAAATCAATTGCCTTAGGGATGAACGAATGACGATAGTACCATAAGTATTTATCGACATATCGCTTTAAGTAGCTAAAAAATCCCACAAAAGCCGCGTCTATTTTGGCGCCAATTTGTAAAAGCAGAAACAACGAATGATTATTTAAGTATTTATTTATTTTCATTAAAGTATGTAGAACATTGGTTGTAATTGTTTTGAAACGTGCGTAAGTGAAAATATACATCAAAATGTTTATCCATTTAATTCTCTAGTTACACAATATAGTAATAGTAATATTTGTAGGATCTATATAATATATATATGTATGTATTAATAGCGTTCATCTTCACTCTTAAAACGTTTAACTTAAAAATGTTTGTGTTTGTTTATGTTCAGTTATAATTGTATAGTAAACATTGGCGATTTCCGAAACGTCGCTACAAATTGGAAAAGGAAACGGGCTAAGAGACTTTAAGCATAGTTTACATTCAACGAAATACTGATCCTTGCGTTCTTGCTGTCGCTTTTCTTTGTCATTTTGCATCATCTATCATTTGTTTTTCATATTTTTTTAGTGTAGTGTAGTGGCTAAATTGTATAAAAACGCCCTACCCGCCTTCAATACAATATTAATAGGTCTCACCATGTATAGGTTGAATCTTAGGTCCGCTGTCAAGCGGATCTATCAAATTATTATTAACATTTCATCTACTGTTTTGTTGGAAGCGACTGTTACACTCTTCTTCTCTGATACCTCCTTCAATCTTTCTCCTTCCTTCCGCCACAAATGCTGCTTTACTGTACTTAAGTTACGAGTGGTTTGGTTTAAAAGTTAAAAAGTTACAACATTTAAGGTCTATTATATCCGGCTTGTTAAATAGGTTTTGTTTGCTTTTGAATCACATTTCGAATTTCTAAAGATTAGTGTTTTTTTTT
>VNJS01016029.1:0-16063 GCA_008042575.1 Drosophila watanabei
TCGAATGCGATTGAATATAGGTAGGCAAATACTCGTTGTACAACCATTTTCTAGATCGAACAATTCCAGGCTGGGGACCACTTCAAAACGAAATGGAAAAGTCACAGAAAGAAAGCTTCGGAATATATCTTTAAGTATAAACAGGAAGAAATTAAGGTAGCTCTTGGGTTTAATAAAAGAGAAGAAGAATCAAGTTCGGATAGGTTCTTGAGGTTCATATAGATTTGTAGCCTTTTGGATAAAGGTAAAGGTAAAGGTAAGCTTCTATATTATTTCTAAAGACATGTTAGAGGCAACAATATTGATAGAAAAACCATTCAATCTTTAACAAAGGTAAAGACTTCCAGTAAGAACATGAAGAGCTTCTAAGTCCGGGAAGCCAAAGTTTATATAGTTTTGCAGATCGAGTTTGGAATACGAAAATCGATCATAACTACGCCAAAAATGCATTACTTTTAATTCCGAAAACTTTTCTATAATAGTTCTAATTAGGTTAAAAAAACTGCATTGTATATTTTAATTTAATTTTTAAACTTATGCGAATTTGTCACATTTTTGACAATGTAACCCCTTAAAAAATTTTGAAAAAATTGAGTAAAATTTTTTACTGTCAAAACATGGCTAGATCGTTTTAGCTTTTAATGCTGATCATATATATGATTTATAGCGTCGGAAACAACTCCTTCACTTCGTTCAAGGCTTATGACTAAAATTATAATATTCTGCAAGGAAATAAAAATAGGATAAATCCAAAAAATAGTATTCTTATCCCTAATTTTTCGGCATTTAAAATAAATAATTTATTATTTAAATCTTTTAATGTTAGCATTTATTTTAAACTTAATATCTTTTAAAATAAACCCCACAATTGCTTCAATATTTTCTCCTAGTGTCTTTTAGCCAAAGTTTTGGACGCTTCGTTTAGGTCATCTCGAGTGTCCCTCGATGGCCATCAGCAGATGTTCGGGGCGTGGCCATATTCGAACTCATTACCGCCACACACCGATGAGTCTTATTTGCGCTTAGCATTCCCCACGCAGAACTCTTTGATGTAATGAGGGCCAATTAGGCCGGGCTTACAAGTGCAGGCGCCAGAATGGGGCATGGGCTGGGTGCCGTGTGGGGCATCTGTTGCCGACATATTGAATTGTTATTGTTATGTTGCAGTTTTGTAGCCAATTACTTGAGCATGTCCTGTGCTCTTTACTCCTTCTATGCGCTAAAATCTGTTTAGTTCTGCGTTTGTTCTCTGTGTGCAAACACAACGGCCAATTATTGTGACAGGACATGGCCTGTTGCATGTTTTGGCCGGGAAAAAAAAAGGCCAGAGAGCGTGCAATATTCAACAGAGAGTGGTAAGAAATGCACAGAGGGAAATAAGTTCAAATTAAATGGGAGAGGAAGAATATTTACTCAATACTAAATATCTAAAAATAATTTAAGACTTTTCTGACACTCTCCTTATTTTCTTTCACTTTTATTTCCTAGATGTACATATATAACCCTTAAAGAATCTTTTACATCTTAACTCTCAATTGAAATAATTTTATTTGCCATATTTTTTTTCTCGAGTGCTGTTGAAACTGTGCCACACAAATTTATTTTTATACTTCTGGATTCCTGCCGCTTTGTTTGCGGCCTATAAACAAGTTGTGCCGCCGGCAGGAGCAGTAACAGAAAGCTTTAAAAATAAATTAAATGCCATAAAACAAAAGGATTAGCTCGCTGGCATGTCCTGGCACCCCAAAAAAAAGAAAGAGAGTGAGTGAGAGGGAGGAGCAGGGCAAGGGGCGCCATAAACAAAGCGTGGCAATGACAAAACTTAACCCTAAGCAAAAGACAATAAAAACACTTAGAGCGGGGAAGGAAGGGGATCACACACAGATACCGAGACACACACTCACACTCACACATAATGCCATAAGGAATGGCCGCAATGACCCAGCTAAACATAAACAAAAACGCAAAATGGCGCAAACATGCCACAAAGCAAAGAGCAAAAAAGGAGGACGAGAAATGAAAGGGAAACAAGTGTAGCGCACATGAGAGATATGAACTAGAAATAAACAAATATTTCGCACACAGGACCCCGTCTCCAGGACCCGTCCCGAGTTGTTGTGAAATTAGTTGGCAATGATAAAGATAAGTAACGTGAAATATGCGGCCCTCGCAATGTGTTTTTCTCCGCCCGGCAAGGACCATTGCCGCCATATTTGTCCTGCCAGAAAGAAAGGAAGACAACATATAATTTTATGACACTGATTTCTCTCTCTCTTCCATTGCCACGATATTTGCATAGAAAGCACATAAAGGCCACTCGAAAACTATGGAAATATGGCCCTCGATGGATCCTTCACATAATTCGGCAAACAAAAAGGCTTGTTTCGCCGTAAACAACATTTTAATTAAATTACCCAGCTGAAAGCTTCCTCTCTCTCTGGGCTTAAATTAAATATGAAATCAAGTGCAGATTGCAAACACACGCACTTGCCGTCTATCAATCAAACGTCCTTCTAAATGCCTGGCAATTGTGCGGAAAACAAATATGTATAAATTCATTTGTAAAATTCTGACAAAAAAATAGCCCTAAATAATTGAAATGCAATCAGGCTGGAGGGGATTTTGTAGAATGTATCAGCTTCGGAATACAACCGATTCTGGGCAATGCACATAAATTAATTTGGAAATCACAAATTCAGACCCTGCTCCAGAGTCCTTGTGAAGTGTCACTAACTCGACTCAATTTAAGGCTCATCAAAAATAAAAACTGTAAGCCAGGCATTCTGCTCGCACTGCCTTGGCTCGAACATAAATAATTTAATAAGGCTCTCTGGCAACTCAATTGGATTAAATCCAGAGCATGCACGCAGCCGGACAGGAATAGGGACTTGAGCTGAGACAGAAACAGGACAGGGACATGACACTTGCAATGCAATTCACAGGACTTTCTCCGCCTGCATCTTGACCCGGCTCAGTGTCATGGCAGTTGCCATTGCTAATTGGCCAACACTTGGAGTCGCATCTCGTATTTCGCATTTCGTATCTGGGCATCGATTTTGCATAACGGCCATGGGAAATGCTGATGCGGTTTTCCGCCCATCAACAGATTTTCCATTTTGGGGCTATTTGTCATGCACGGGCCACGTTATCAGGGCGTTGTTCTGGCTGTTGCCCGCTTGTCATCGTGATGTTCCAATTCGTATGCATACAGTGCTGCACTCACATTGTGGATTGTTTTGCATGCCACGCCCGGTGGCGTCGCACATTATGATTTGTGTGTAAGTTAAATTGCCATTACCAGCCGAATCGCATTCCCCCAGCTGTGGCAATAAATGCATATTCATATTCCCAGTGCGTGTGCAAGGGCGTCACAGAGATGGCAATTCGGGGATTTTCTCTAAAACTTAATTTTGGATTGAAAAAATTAAAAATCTATTAAGAATCGATTAGAAATAATTGTAAGACTAATTTCTTAGTCCTTACAATTCTATATATCTTACGCATTTATATATTTTATGCAAAAGTTAAGTCTACATTTTTACTTCTTACTGAAACTCAAACAAAAGCAATAGAAATATTTCACAAATTATCCCCAAAACCCTCACATAAAGATATCCTGCTCAGTTTGTTTCTATTTTCAGCACATTTTCTCTGCTCCTGAAAGGTGTCACTGGCATCACTGGCTTGTGATAAGCATAATCACTGTGGCCACTGGCCACGTTCAAGGTGTTTTGTTTGTTCGGTTAAACAAGGAGACAAGCAGACAAGGACGCCCAGCAGGAGGGGCATCCTGTATAGTGTCATTAGGCAACCGTTGGCAGATATTAGGTGAATAAATTATTCAGAGCCTCGGCTAAGCTAAGGCCTGCAGGAATCAATTTTATAATAATAATTTCACAGCGCTGGCGAATTCATAATGCAGTTTCCGATATTGACATTCCCCGATTGCTGCTGACTGGCTGACTTTGTTTGCCTTCTGTTTGTGCTGACTGCAAGGGGAAGCTCGAACTGTGGCCACACTTGAAATTCGGAAAATTCCCAAAATTCCACAAGCGATGGGCAAACAACACACACAGAGAGATGACTTTTCCGGCAAGCGAGCAATCGAGTCCTGGCCGCAATGCAAATAATCAAATCTGCACTTGGCGCTTGGCGAATGCAACACAAATCGAATTTCAAAGATGCTCTCCGGCATATTTGCTTGTGGCAAAACGCATGTCCTTTGATCTGCGAATTATGTGCAGTTTACTTGGCGTAAGCTGCGGCCAGGAGAAAGGCATTAAAAACAATCCCGAGCTCGGCTCAAAGTGAAACTTAAATAGAATCCTTACCCGAATTCCCTGAGCTCTGTTTTTTGTTCATATTTTTCCAGGGGGGTTGACAAACAGCGGAGCTTCGCAGGAGAGAGATATTCTGACAATTTCTGGAGCATACTTACGGGCGCACTAACAAGCATTGCGTGCCAGCAAACAAAAAGTAAAATTGCTCCCCACAACAAAGGACCAGCCAGGAGGCAAGCGAGGGAGTGAGAGAGTGTGTGTGCTCCAAATAGCAGCTCAAGTATTTCCAGACACGCTGCATCCCCACACTCACAGGATATGAGGGATATGGAGCTCCTGTCCGCCGCCTCGGCTGCAGATCCTGCCAGGCGAAACATAAGCACCAAGATTGAGACGCTCCCGCAGATGTTGTTGGCCGGGCCAATATGGCTGCGGGTGTCCTGGGTGTGTCAGCGGTTAAACTGCTAAACGCTTCTTGGCACCTTAACAAGGAAAACAGCTGCAGCAGCAGCAGCCGGAGCAGCAGCAGCAGCAGACAAACAAAATATTGTTACAAGAGAAATTGCCAGCAAATAGAAAGAAACGCATAAAAAAAGGACAATAAAAAGTAAAGTTTTTTCCTGGCTCTGGCTGTGTGTTTTGGTTCCTTTTTATCTGTGGGCCCGGCCAAAATATGTTATTCGGGTGAAAGTGGTCGTAAAAAATTGGGAAAATGAACTGTAAGTGTGGCGTTCATGAATTTTTTTCACCGAAATTTTGGTCGTAAAATGGAAAAAAAAACCTCGCTTATTTACATTTTTAATTAAGGCCAGCTTTTAATTATGAAATTACCTTAATTGGACTTTAAATGTTTTTTAAGTAATCACATTATTTAATTAAAAGGTATTCAAGTTCCAAGAATTAATATTATTTCCCTAACAAAGCCTTGAACATGTGCCTTCCATTTTTGGCTAAATTTTTTATGGATTTCCTTTCTTTATTTGTTCTCTTTTGGCTTTTCCAAAACAAATAAAAATACCTGCTCTCAGTCCACGGACTTGTCTCCTTCGGGATTATTCCCCTTGGCAGGTTATATCCAAGTTTATCAGCCCATTCCACTGCAGCTTTTACTTTGGTCTTCGTTCCAACTTTCCGTCTCTTGGCAAACTTTTATTTTTGGTTCTGAAGCAGCCTCTGCAGACACGTGTTGTACGAAAACGGTTCGTTCACCCTGGAAAAGGCCACGCATTAAATTTGCAAATTTCTTTCTTTAATTGTGCGTCAAGGCGTTAATGAGGGGATCATGCCAGAGGGGCAGGCAGTGTCCAGGCAACGACCCATATTCGTGACCCAACAACTGACCGCGTCGCTATCCGCAACTATCCACACCAAAAGCCATGATTGATAACATCTCCAGGACACTCGCAAACACGTGGTTACTGGGCGTGAGTTTGGTGGCAGGAAAAAAACATGCGGAATAAAATCAAGAGGAAATTTGTCCAGAGGAAATTCGTATGCAATTAACAGCTTCATTAATTTTTACGCTTTTAATTAAAGTTAACAGCGCTTTTTTTGGTACTTCGGGCTTTTTAAGATTTTTAAGGATAATCAGAAAAGCAGTCAAACAGCTGGTAATATTGAATATATTAAAAATTCTTTTTCAAAACATATAAAAGTATATTCTGTGGCACTTCTAGGAATTTTTTCATAATTTTTCCTTTACAAAATCTCCCCTATTTTTTCCTAGGTGCATCCACCGTTTGGTCAGCGACTGTTGGCTCTGCCTGATGGCTGCCACCGCTACTCGTTGGACGTCGGTCGCCGGTCGTTGGTTGGCTGCTGTCCCCTTATCGCAGCACTTAAATTTGCCCTGCCATGTGTCAGGGACCAGTCCAAACCGAAAACCAGGCCCTGATTCTGGCCAGGACCGACACGTGTAACTGCCTGGTCATATCAGCCAGAGCGAGTGCATTGTGTGTGGGTGTGTGGGGTGTGGAGTGTGGCTTTTGCATTCGGGGGCGGAGGGAAATCAGGGACGTGGGACTGCGATTATTATTGCATGCAGTGCCTGCTGCTGGCAGATATATGCAACATACATATATCCATATTTTATATTTCGACCGCCACCGCAGCTTTAAGCAATCACCGCCAATGTCGCTCAAGTCGAGGACTCAAAGGACCGAAAGGGACGTCAGCGGAGTGAAAACAAAACATTTCATGCAATTTGCACTTTCGAGTGGCGTGAAAAAATCTGGGTAGAAAAAGGAGCAGCTTCAGTGAGGGGGAGGGGGCTGGAGCGGGGCATTCCTGCTGGTCCTTGTAGAAGGAAATGAGCCTGAAGCTCACTGGGGATTTCAGCTTGGACTGCCGCCGCCTGCCGACGCCTGCACTGGAGCATAAAAAACAATGCTGAGGCTGAAGTGTAATAAAAACTAAGTAGCTTACAGGCTCATTGCTTTGCCTCCACGCCCACTGCACTGGGAGAAAATAGAGCTAAAATTAAACATAGTAATTACTTAAGAATATAAGAACTTTACTCGTAATTAAATCTTTTTAAATTCGTCAGAAAAATAAGTTAATCCTTGTTTAAATGTAAATTCTTAGGAAACGGAAGCTTAGATCCTTCCTTGTTATTTCTTCTCTAAAATTTAGCATCATAACACTGCTAAATTTTTAACAGTGCACCCACCTTCCCTTGGCCTCAAGTCAGGATTTTTTGGGCTGGTGAGGCGGCATTATGCAAAATTCAGGCCCGCCGTCTGTCTTTTCGTCTACCCATCCTGTTGGTGTAGCTGTTCTTGGTCCTGGAGCTGCTTACTTAACGTTTGTGTGGGCGTGATTGTTTTACATGCTGCAACATGGCCGTGTCGCCAGGACCTACCCCACTCCTCGGGCTTCCTGTGTCGCTACTCCTGCCGCTTCTCACGCTCCTTTTTTTCCGGTGAGAATGTGTCTCTAATAACCTAACGTGCTGCTCGCATTAAATATGCTAATTTTTACAGTGAATACATTCCCGGGCAGTGGCGACAGGAAGGCAGGAATGACACCTCTCACCTGCTCGTCCTGCAACATCCTGCCGCGGAGCAGTTATAGTTCTCCGCCAGCCCCATTGCCATCATCATCAGGCGTATTATTTGCCACAACAGGCAGCCGCACGCATATTAAATGCGAGATGATGTTGTAGCCTGCCATGTTGCTCCCGTTGACATTTAGCGGTAACAGTGGGTGTGTGAGGTCCTTGGTCCTTGAAGAGGTGGTGAGCCAAAGCCGGCGTTCCCACTCTCCGCACTGAAATTGAGAGAAATTACGCTGCAAATTCCACGAGAAAAATTATGAACAATTTTTTGCGACTGCTTTTTTTTCTCTGTTCTGTTCTGTTCTGTGACAAGATTTTTGCTTACGCTCATTTGTTGGTCCTGTCCCCCGTGGCCAAAACCCTCTAATGGTAACGTTAACTTTGCTAGGGAATTTGTGGTACAAAAATATTGCTTGGAATACTGTTTTCTACTCTCCTTAATCTTGATTTCGGAAGGTGAAGGTATTTCGGGGAGTTTATTTGGGGCTTTGAGGCTAGTTTAGGTTGAGTTTTATAATTTTTCATGACTTGAAAATGAATTTTCTTTTAATAACTAAATATAAAAGCTCAATTTTTATTTGTAACTTAAATTTATTAATATTATTCAAATTGTTACACAAACGGGAACAAGTACTTTCTTTGATAATTCACCTTTAAGACCTCTCCTTCTTCCAGATAACCCCGAATTTTCCTCGGCGATTTAAGAACTGTAATCAACATAACTGCCTTGTGTATACATAATGCTCTTTGGCAAAATAAACATAATATTAAATCCCGGCCAATTCGCGGCAAATTGCAGGGTATGTGGAGCCCCGCAATGTCATCCTTGTGGTCCTTGTTTTTTGGCTGCTGCTCCTGCTCCCGCTGCTGCTCCTTTTTGGCTGCCGTCGTTGAAGTTCTTGTTGTTTGTTGATTTTGTTTTGCGCGCTTGTTTTTATGCCCGAAATATTCAAATTATGTCAAGGGGCGGGCGCAGGAGGTAGGAGGCAGAGGGGAGCCACCCCGGTGGCTGACATCATTGTCAGTGAATTAAAAACGTCATAGGGGCTTATTTAAATAAATTATAAGCACATGCAGCAGGGACAGGTGCCACGGAGCAGCAGGACGGCGCTTTCAATAAAGGTAAATAATTCATCACATAAGTGGGGCTTATTAGCCAAAACTCGCTCTTAAGACATTAGAAAGCCATGTGGGAAGCAACAGCCGGCATTGCTGGAACTCACAAGTTCGGCCTTCGGAATTCCTAAAGGAAATTAACAGCGAAGCTGCCTGGCTGCTACTTTCTTTCTTCTTTCAAACATTGAACAAATATATATACACTGTTTGTATATATATTCTATAAGGTAGAGTGTATCTCCTGGCCCCTGGCGCTTGTCAAACTTTCGGGAGCAAACGAAACAAAATTACCCCGTACCTGCCAGGACCACCTCAATTCGAATGGAATAAGAATAAGAATAAGAATACGAATACGAATACGAAACGAATTCGAATCAGAATAAGAATAACAAATGCTGGCTGGGTGCTCGTTTTGGCCTGGCTTTTATTTCAATTGCTGCGGCGGCGGTTCAGTCGGGCGGAGTTAACATTTAAAGTGCCAATAATCGCAACCGAAAATGCAAACGAAATGCAGAACGTGCCTCCGTCGGGGTCTGCAGGTGTCTGCGTGCTTATCGCCCAGGACTTGTAGATATCCCTGCCCTGTCCTGGCCTGGCCCTAGCCTGTTGAGCCATTTACAAGGATGCACCAGTGGCAGCAGGGAAGTTTTCAGAAAAGAAAGCTACACAGGGAAAAGGTAAGGAAACGAAGGATAAACATTTTGTATGAGTTCGGTAACAAATAAAACAGTGTCAGACAGGACTATGGAATTATCTTTAAATACTACTCTCTTCTCTGGTTATTTTCTATTCAATTTTAAACATTTATTTAACTTTTCTTAGCTCTGTAGATTTTTCCTCAGTGCTTCTAGTAAGTGCACGCAAAATATGCAATGCAGCTGGCGCCAAACAATGGAGAAAGTGAAAGTAACGCTCCATTGTTATCCATCCGATGGCAGGATGAGCCTGGCATAGACAGCTCCTGCTCCTGCTCCTGTTCCTGCATCTTCTCCCCTTTCCAGCTCCTGCTCCTGACACTGCGGCTTCTTCGCCAGCTAGTGCTTCTTTCGCTGCCTGCACAATTGCAAAAAGATAAAGTTGGCAAAGGACTTGGAGGAGCCCGAGGAGGCGAAAGCCAAGCGGAAAGCGGAAAGGGAGCCGCTTCAGCTGTTCAGCTGTTGTTGGTGAAAGGCAAATCTCACAACAATTTGGGTCAAACAAGCAAATTGCATTCTGTTTAGTGGCTCGTTGTTGCCTCCATTTTCCCCTCATTTTCTATCCCTTCTATTTTTTCTCTCTCTGCATTTGTGCAGTTGTGGGTGCAATTGGTTTCGAGTCCTTTGAGGTTGCAACTCTCGCATTGGGAGCAGCAAATATTTGCCAAAAAAGGAGGAAAACCCAGAAAGGAAACCCGAGAAAAATGGGTTTAACTGCCGCTTAAGATTTATACGCAGATGCTCATTAAATTGCAGAACGCAGAAAGGCGAGGAAAAGCGTGGAAAAGCGAGGCGGAAAACGCCGCCAGACGACAGCTGGCAACTTATGCAAATTTCCTATGCAATTGAGACGACGCCCTCGCGAACTTGCCCGGCTACGCATCCTGTCCCTCAGTCCCTGTATCTCTGTATCTGTGTGTGTGTGTGTGTGGATGTGTAATGTAGTGGTAATGCAGTTGCCAAAGGACCCTAAACGACAAGAGCAAAGGATGAAAGTCAGATCGAATGTAAATTGCTTTTAAAGCTCAAGGAGGAGAGTCGTGAATAAGAAATGCTTAAATAACGAACTTGATGCAAATCCAAGACAGCATATGCGACTGATGAGATTTCGATCGATCGAACATTATTGAGGGAGGCTTTAAATTGAAAGGAAAACTATTCAATTTCAAGGTTGATGGAGTCAAGGATATGTCTGCCTTTTTTGGGTTTTAAAATCATTTTTAAAGTGAGTTTGGGAGTTTAAAATACAGAAAGTTATAAGGAAAAGCTTAAGGAAAATACACGAAGTTAATAATGAAATGTTTCCTTTAGTTCATGTTCAGCTTATTCCTTAAAACCTTCTTAAACTTAATCCCGACATCGGAGCAGGGGCCTTTTTCTTAACCCATTCAGTCGTGTAAGACAAATATTTAGACTCAATTTCGCTCACAGCCTTTTACCTGCTATTTATATAGTCGCAATGGCCTTCGAAATGGATGCCAGCAAATTGTTACTGCTGCGCTCTTTCTCCGAAATTCAGTAATCAGGTGAAATTGCGAGCCGCTCTACGCATGCCGCAATGTATCTGTATCTGTATCTGTATCTACAGCTGTATCTGGCACCAAATCAAACTATATCACCTTGTCAAAGCACTGCGCAGTCGAGCATTTAATCTTTTCAAAATATACGACATACGATGCCGTGTAATAAGATATCCTTGCCGTGAAGCGAAGGTTTTCCCGAAAATTTAATCAACGCACTTGGCGACAGAAACAGGACAAACAAAACAAAGGCAACAATGAAAGGCAACTTATGTGGCACTCGCACACTCACCGAAGCATTCGCACACCCATTCGCAGGTGGATCCATTTAAAAATGCTTAGCAAACAGACACACACACACATGGCCACAAGGTGGGTGAGAGCAGGACACACACACACACACACACATCCTGCGAGGACGACGACGAAGCCGAGTCAAAGTCATTTGATATTTTTTAGCATTAAGGTTGTTTTCTCTTCGTTTCTGTGCGCTTTTCAATAACATGAAAGTTCTCCTCTCTGTTTGATGGAAAATTGTAACGACGCACACACATGAACTTAGCACAGACGAGGGCAAAAAAATAGGGATTTAAGGATGCTAATTTTGAAGGAAATCTGAAATAATCCCTTTAAAAGAATAACTAATAATCAATTTAAACTACATTGTAAAATTCAAGACAACTCAAATTAAGGCTCATGTATTTCCTCGAAATACATTATTTATAAGTTTACATTTCAAAAGCTTAATTTTAGAAGAAAAATATTATTTATTAACCACATTTTACCCTTTTTAACCCCGACTGTACACACACACCTACGTTTCAGCCAGGAACAACAATTTTCTTGTTAACTCTGCATCCCAACACCTGCGATGTCAATGTCGCTGATGTGGTAAGCACCTTACAAGCCGAACCCGCTGCGACCGCAGAATCAGCAATGACATCAAACGTGATAGGGAACTGGGGAGGGAGAGAGGGGGATGTAAGGGGAAATAAAAGGGAAAAGCGGAAAAAGGGGGAAACCTCATGTGGATGGTGGAAATTTTACGGGCCTCGGCAATCGGGAATCGAAATGGCAGCGAGTGCCATTTCCACACGGGGAATTCTATTGGAAATTTAGACAAATCTGCCAAAGAGCTTAATGATGTCAATGACATGCTCAGCCGAAAACAAGGATGGCCAAAAGGGAGAGAGAGAGAGGAGCAGGAGGTGCTAGGATATGGCAGGAGTTGCCAGGAGGCGTCGATAGGTGTCGGTGAGGTGTGTGTGTTCGGGTAACGTGCCATGTGAGTCACGTACATAATTAGCCGCGCGCGGCACGTGGCCAATGTGGAACTACCTGTGGCACAGCAACGACACAAGGATGGTGCAACCACCTCCCCAACACCCCCCGTGATTGTTCGCGAACAAGATTATCCAAGCATCGGTGGCAGCAAAAACAGCAACTGCAGCAGCAGCAGCAACAACTGTTGCATCACTGCGGCAACATGAAACTCTCGGTTGATTGGCTGCATCTCGTGGAGTTGCGAGTCTGAAATTTAATGGGCACTGCAAGCGGTCAGAATTAATCTGTTAGAAAAAAATGGGAATTAATAAAAGGATTAATAAATGTTACAAAATTTAAAAGAGAAAGCTTAATGTTCTTCTTTGATTTAAAACAAAATTACAGAAATTCTCTACCATTTTTAAGGACTTAAATTAATGTTTAGTCAACCTTTGATTTTGTTAAAGTCATAAATTAAATACTCTTCATTTTCCACATCATTTAGTTTATATTTATTTCCCGCCGTGCCTCTTCCCCCTTTAAGCGGATGATTGGCCCTGCCACGCTCCCCGCCGAGTGGCGGCTCAGTGGCTGTCATAGGCAGCTCTCCTGCAGGACCTCAACCTCCCACTTAAGCCTGTGCCCTCTCCCGCCCCTTTTGGACTCGGTTGCGTTCAACATGCTAATTACTTAAGGCGACAGTTGTGAGCGGGGCACAAAAAGGACGAGGCGAGGCGAGGCGAGGACCTCGCCAAATGCAGAGCAGACAAAATGGCGATGGGGATAAGCCTCGCAGGAGGGCACCAGACTTGCGAGTCAACTGCACAGCTTGACTGCAAGGCGGCGCGCGGCCAGGGGAGCGCACACAATACCCGCATAAAGTCGCCTTGAGATGTGCAGATTATCCTATGTAGGCACTTAACATGACGCAGGCGAGGGCCAGACAACTCCCAGGACCTCGGTACCCCAGCAGCTCCAGTGCCAGTGCCAGTCCCAGTCCCAGTCCCAGTCCCAGACCAAAATGGGCCAAGTCAAGTGAGTTGGCATAAGGGCAGACGAGCCAGCCGAGTGAAGCCAACTTGCGGCATGTGGCAAGACAAGATGTGCACAGGGGGAAAATCTACTCTCTACTTACAATTTTTTAAGGAAATCCTGACAGCTTGAACCTTATATATTTTACTATATTTTCTTTAGGAGAATCTACATAAATTTAACTTGGTTTGTAATATTTTCCCTTTTCTTTCTGTGCATCATAATGGTACACTCTGTGCCTCCTTAGCGCCACAGGATGGCGGAAGCATAATAAATAAGCAAGTGTGCAAGCGGAAATATTAAGCAGTGGTCGGGGATGCAGCTTGCCACACACACACAACACACAAAATAACACATACAACCGCTGTGCCACAATGAGCAGAAAGAAACTCATTTCGCCTGTCACGACATTTGGCCAAAACGCAGTCAGAAAATGCATCCAGATCCGCAAAATCCGCAAATGCACAAATGCACACGCCGATGCCGATGCCGATGCTGAGTGCAAGGCCAGGGGAAGTCCCGAGAGAGACAAGCGGAAGTGCCTATTGTTGCACTGCCAATGGCCTAAGTCAGAGCTGCTATATACTACTATATAGTATATAGTATGGCGTAACACTCATAATTCACCGGCCGCCTGACGCAATGTCAACATCAAGCTTCCGCTGAGGAAGGAAAGAAAAAATAGGAATAAGAATGGGAATAAGAATACCTTACTTCCTTGACAATTAGATACTCTCTCTGAGGAGTATAAAGAGTATAAGGTATAGTCGTATCAGTAAGAAAATAAGAAATTAATAAAAATATAAAGCAAAGATTAAACCATTCTTAAGATAACTAATTTTGTTAGACATCTTTTAAAATTATTATTAAGAAAACCTTTTAGAAAATATAAAACCTCAATACTGCAAAGTAAGAAATATTAAACACTTTCCTCATCAACTAAAAAGACTCTCAACTCAATGACATATGTTAAAACCAACAAACTCACTCTTATTTCCATTTTTAGCTAGATACATAATTCTTCAAAGGACCTTCCTTCACCCCAAAAAAAACCAAGCCATAGTAATGCTAATTTTTATTCAAATTACAATAAGGGTATTCCCGAACCGAATCAGAAAAAAAGAATAAGAATGCCCCGCATTTGTTGCTGGTACTTTATGCTCCAATTAGTAGCTTCCGACAACGTCTCAGACTTTGGATTCGGATTCGGACACCGATAAGGGTACTGGCAGGAAGGCAAGGAGTGCTGCGGGGGAAAGGACCTTCTTTTGTGGCATTTTGTGAAAACGGAAATCAAATAATATTTTCATACTGATTTATGAATCTATTTGCACAGGCACAACGGGCCACCGGCCACCGGCCACCGTGCCTGCCCATTTGCATGTGATTCATGCTCTGAAAACCATGAATGATTATATTTGCCAGTCCCGGCTGAGAAATCCAAGACTCCTGGAGCAGGAGCAGGAGAGAGTGGCCCCGAAATATAAATGACTTTGGTTAGGTCCGGCTGAGAGTTTATAACTAGCATCAGATTATGAGAAGTCCTCGAAGGCAGTCCCCTTTTACAGGCCGCCCCCCCCTTTCGGGACCACGAAATCCTTTTTCGGTTTCAATATTTATTTGTGGCCTCAGCTGGCATTTCTCAGGCCATGCAAATTGTTTTCTAGCCCCCCGACATTAAGTTGTCAAGTCCCGGAGTCTGGCCGAGATTGTGTCGAGCTCTCAAAGTTTACTTACAGATTGCATTTATTGATGTCCCTGCCAGGACTCCTTGCTCTCCGTTTTCTGTACAGAAACTTTAAGTGCATTAGTCGGCAGTCTGGAATTTGTATTTTTCTTTAATTTAAATACTGTTTGCCTTGTCCAAACTAATACACTTTATGGCTCCTGATAAATGTTTGAATGTGGCTGCCGGACTTTGAGACATTAAAACTTAATTTAACTTTAAGCTGTTGGAAACGAGTTAAAAGCTAAATTGTTTTCGGGGGTAACAGTGTTTTTGACATTATTATAATGGTATAAGAGCTTGTGATTTTAAATTAATTTATTTAATGAAACATCCTAAACTATGTTCTCTATTAAAAAACAGGTTAGTAACTCTCCCAGATACCTTCATAAACTGTTTTAAAAATCTATTCTGCATAAAAGACACTCCCTTTGTCAGAGGTTCATCCTACAAGCAAATCAAACAAGTTTCAAGTGAGTAACTATTTGCAAATATTTATGTGAATGCACGCCCAGGGAAATGTCACCGACACGTGTAGAAAAGTGCAGATTCCGAATTCGAATCAGACGAGGACGACGTCGAGCTGGAAAAAGTGCAAAACGGCGCGGGTCAAGGGGGCAAACGGCAGTGAAAAGTGAAATGTTAAACCAAAAGAGAGTGTCTGAGGAAGAAGGGAAAAAACATCGAGTGAAATACAACTGCATTCCACACACTAACTGTCGCCATTTGTTATTGCGTTTTAGAAGCTCCAGCTCCGGGGCAAGGCGAAGCGAGTCAAGTGGTAAATGGAGACGAGGCATCAGAGTGCACTGAGGAATAAGTGAGAACAAGCTTAGATTTTGGGGATATATTTTTACTACCTAAGACATGCTTTTATTTCATTTTATAAAGTTTTATGGGAAGCATTTTAAAAGTTTTAAAAATTCTATTAAAAGTTCAAGGAACCTTTACAGTATCCAACTTTCCTCTTTTAAACTATTTAAATTTGATTTATAAGCTCCCTTATTTTATTTGTATATTTTTTTTATATTATTTTTCTCCCTGTGTATAATACCACGCACATTGCATCAAAATAGTATAGGAAGAAGGTAAAGGCAAGAGCTACAGCACGTGTCGGGACTTAGGAGCAACCTTGCCACCATCCTTCCGGTGTCCTGCAGCCATGGCAACTCTCTCAATTGTTGTCCGGTTCATGTTTGCTCCAGTGCCTCCGCCTCCACCCCCCTTCCCCCCTCTCCCATGGCAGCCCGCATAAACAATCGCATTTATGTGAATTTTATTTTGATTCTGTATGCGCCGCACAGCCAGCAGCAGACCAAAATAGCTAATAGAAAGTTTCAGGAATCGAAAGTAAATTCATGTAAAAGAGCTTGCCG
>VNJS01016030.1:0-11165 GCA_008042575.1 Drosophila watanabei
AATAAGTCTAATCAGCATAAGTTTCGCAATAAACGACATAAGCATATAGAATAAGCTAAATCAGAATTCCATTTAAGTACACAAACACAAACCAATTGTAACACAATAAACTATCAAATGTAAAACCTCTAAATATGACCTTTTCAATAAAGAGAGTTCAGTTATGATTCGCCACTGAAAACCAAACGTCGTGTCCGTCTTTATTTTTTTAATTCATTCCGTCCCGCAGTACAAAATTCGCGTCACTCCAAAAGTAGCGGTTCATAAAAAGAAAACAACAACTACAACGAGGTTTCGACGACGCTCGCCAATCGCGCGACAAAAGAAGATGCAAGAACATTGTGTGTCTCATATATTTTTTTCTTTGACTCTTTGCCTCTCGCTCAAATGCAGCATAAATGAAATGAAATGAAGCAAACAAGGAATATGGAGAACCGTTGCCGATTTTTAGAAATTTCGCTGGCGCACTCATAACGGTTGTAAGAGCATGCAAAAAATAAGAAGATAAACCCAAGAAAAAAAGGGTTGCTGGTTAAACACATTTATGACCTGCGGTCTCGGGGTCTTGCCTGTCACTCGTCATAAATGTGTGTATACAAAAAATGACCTGTGACCGAAAGGTTCTTGCAAAGAACTCAATCAAACCCTTTCGGCAGTAAAAAAAAAAAACAAACATATTGCGGTAAATCCGCTATTTCAGTGTCCGTTAGCGGGACATTTGCGGCACTTGCACGGGTCCCAGTGCTCGGCCCTTTTAGCGTCCGTTTTCGGGTCAGATTTTAATAATTAGGCGAACCTATTGCGGCAAATTCGCTTTTTGCCCGCTCACTGTACGTTTCAATGTCCGTCAGCGAGACTATATCGGCCATTTACGAGGGACGCAATAGTTCCGAGTGTCCTCCGTTCTGAAATTCCGATTCTTTATCCGTATTTAATATTTTTAGCGGACATTTGTCGGATCCATCCGCTTAGGTCCGCTTCATTGTCTGCTGGGCTGCCCGGATGTTAAAATAACACAGTTTATGGGACCAAATGACTGGAAAAAAGGTTAGGACCATGCTCAGCACCAACATTTACACATTTACGACGGCTGTCGTATAAGCTATCAAACAATTGCAACATATAAGATCCGTGCAATCGTCAGCGGTCAGTTCCAAAAATTTACAGGCAAGCAGGAAGGCACTAGATATTCTGAGCGCGACTAAGTCAGTGCGAATCTACTGAGTTCCCAGCCACCAGGGCATTAATGGTAAAGAAACCGCGGACGAACTTGCAAAGGAAGGGAGTGTGACAGAATAGAAAAGAAGAACGCTCCAAAGCGAGCTAGAAAGACAGGCCGACGCAAGAGCAAGAAGCAGATGGAGAAAAAATTCCACAATCTGTAAAATAACGAAAATCTTGGGCAAAGAGCGCAACGAAAAACATAGTCATTATGTGCTGCATCTTCCACGAAATGATTGCAGACTTTTAGTGGGAATCCTCACAGGTCCCTGCCTGTCTGCGATGCACGCAGTTAAGCTGGGCACCGCAGACAACGCAAACTGCCCGAAATGTGATGAATCCGAGGCAACCGGAACCTTGGAGCATTTCATGTGCAAATGACCGGCCTTAAAGATGGCAAGAATGAGACACTTGGGCACCCCGATTCTGGCATCACTACTTGCCTTCGCGAAAAACACCCTAATCTTCAAGGATCGCGAAAACCGCGTAAACATTCTCTAGGCCCACACAGAAACATCCGGACAACTAAGGGCCATACTGGCCTTTCAATGGTCCTATGAGGGCCCTCCGAAATAATCTAACCTAACCTAATATCACCCCTTGACCGTCGAGGACAACTTATAAGTGGCGCAGTCGACGAAACCTAATGCGCTTCCAATCTTTCTATTTATATAAGCATGAGTGAGTTAATATACATGTTTGCAATCAATAAGATGTTAATACTAAGCATTTGTAAAAATATATTTCAATATATATATTATTGTTTTTATTTGCGCAGAATTGATTTCTTGTAGGGAAACTAATAAAATGCCTAAACGCAAAAGTCGCCGTTACTTGAGTGAGGTTAAGCACATCAAAACTCATGTAATTCCTAATTCAGAAATGAGAAATAAAGTAGAAGAAATAAATCTATAGATAGCGAAGAAAATTGTGAGGTTCCCATTGATTTTGAGGTTCCTGTTGATTGTGAGGCTCCCGTTGATTCCAAGGTTGTTGACGATTTTAACTTGCGCTTAGCTCAGTGGTTTTCAGCTAATAATATTAGCAGATGCGCAGCCAATGATATGTTAGCACTTTTGTCCGAAAAAACTCCAGGCTTGCCAAAAGATCTGAGAACATTAAAATCGACTCCACACGAAAATATTAAACGAGCTAAGGCTCCTGGAGAGCTCGCACACTACGATTTAAAAGACGCTCTAACTGATTTTTTAATCAATTTTAGCTACACTTTTAATAATATTAGCTTAAATATAAATGTGGACGGTTTGCCTCTTTTCAAAAGTTCCCTCAAACAGACATGGCAAATTTTAATAAATGTCAATGGTACAAAAAAAGTAATGTTTGAGGCAATGGTGTTGGCAATTCTAAGCCTCAACACCCAAATATTTATCTGGACCAATTTTCTAAAGAGTTGCTTGATTAAATTAAAACTGGCATGAAATTTAAAAACAGAACATTTTCAATAACAGTATGGGTATTTATTTGTGACGCGCCAGACCGAGCGTTTATTTTGGGTGTGAAACACCACTCAGGTTTTTATTCTTGCAACCAATGCCTTCAAAAAGGTGAAAGTTTTCAAAGATGCATGATTTTTAAACTGTCCGAGAACCTTCCTCGAACAGATTATAGCTTTCGAAAAAGATTACAGCCTGAACATCACAATTTGCAAGACCAACTTGTACTAGAAATGCTCCCAATTGATTTAGTTGTTCAATATTGCTATGATTATATGCACGTGGTCTGCCTAGGAGTCATGAAATCTTTACTAGTTGCCCTAGTTAGGGTAAAAGGGCATCCATTTTCATTAAGTCGAGACTCAAAAGCTTTGTTAAATGAAAGACTAGTTGCATTAAAGCCCTTTTTTCCTGTAGAGTTCAATAGAAAGGCTCGTTCACTTGATGATCTCTAACGATTCAAAGCAACAAAATTTCGCACATTTGTTTTGTATACTGGACCTGTTGTATTTCAAGTCATTTTAGATTCTGTTCAATACAACAATTTTTTACTGTTCAGCCTGGGAATAAGATTGCTTCTTGACAGTGAGTACCGTATTTCGCAAAATGAACTTGCCTCCACCTTACTTAACAATTTTGTAAGTAAACAGAGTATTTGGCTCTTTGCAGACAATTAGTGCATTTCCCTTTACAAATTTTCTTGGACAGTTAAAAAATTTGGTTAAAAAGTCCCATTGCTTAATTGAACAGCTATACAATCGTATTCTTGAGCGCAGTAATTTAAATGTAATTGTTAAGGAAAAAGTTTTAAAAGCTGTCCCACACTTTCATTTAATAATTTCCATTTTAATTTTAAATATGCAAATAGCATTTATTACATTAAAAATAACGGGGGCTATAAAATATTCAAAATATTTGCTTTTAATGAGAATTGTTTGTGTAGCCGTTTAATTGTTAACCTAGAGTCTTTCTACACCTATCCATTTAATTCTAGTCGTGTAGGGATTTTTTTTTCTGCGTGCATAACCTTCGACTCTAAAGTATGGCAACATAATATACAAGAAATAACAGGGAAAATAATGCATATTTACATACCCTTAATTTATTAAAAGACAATGGACTACGATAATTTATTCAACTCGGAGGAGGAGAACCAGGAGTGCACAACATTACAACCACCAAAAGAGGACACACAAAGTTCTGGTAAGGCAATATTTAAGTTGTCTATAATAATTATTTTAATATAAATTTGTTATTGTATTGTTACAGAAATAATAAACTTGCTTGGCCGTATTTTATCGGAGGTCACTTCTCTAAGGTGTAAATTGGCCTCTGTTAAGGCTAAGGCGTGAGGAGAACAAAATAAACTCAAGTTAATCATGCCGCAGGATGCCTTAAAAAGTATTGAGTATGTTAAGAGCTTTGAGCTTACGCTCAAAGATTCCATTTTTTCCAACTTTGTAAGTTTATTTTACATAAAATATATTAGTGAATAATTTATATGAATTTTACCAGTTCACAAACTAATTTAATAATTATATTTATTTATAGGTCAGCGATTTGTCTCTCTGTGCGGAAAAATCGTACGAGAAATTCATTCGGAAATGCTGGCGGGATGTTTTATGTGATGAAGTGGCGCGTCAATTCAGCTGGCGTGGTACAGACGCTAAGATGTGCATTCGTGGCATGCTAATAACATCAGCGCTTAGAGGTAATATAAATTTCGGTGTATATTTTTTAAAAGTAATTTACTTATAATAATTTATATTTTAACAGCCGCTTTCCGTAATAAGTTTGCTTTGGAGGACGCACTCTTTGATCGGATAACTCAAAAATATTTCCAATGTCACAAAAAAATAATACAAAAATTAAAACTATTTAATAAACAAGAAATAAGTATTATTTTATTACTATTATTTACTATTTTACTAATAATGAATACATTATTATTATTTTAAGAATTATATTAAGGGAAATAAAATTTAAGTCAAAATTTAAATTAAAAAAAAATAAAAAAGTAGTAGTAGTTAGTAATATTAGAAATGAATCTCAAATGATACCAATACGGTTCTTTAGTAATATTAGAAAAGTATCTTAAGTAATACCAAAACTGTTCGTTAGTAATATCATAAAAGTATCTCAAATGATACAAAAGTCGTCCCGCTTTTAATATTGGAAATGTGCCACACGCAATATCGCAGGAGTTCAGTTAATGATATTGCAAAAGGTCCGCAAAAAGTATCTTTTTTGGGTTCCGAAAATGATTGGTTTTGCTGCCACAATCTCCGGGACAAGTGATTAACTTTATTATCGTTCTTAAGTCTGAAATCGGACGTTTTGTCCGCCTGAAATCCGCAAAACGTCCGATTGTAATATTATTTACGAAGATTTTGTCTACTGGCCATTTTCGTAGCCAAAAAAACTAACCTCGCGATAAAATATAAAAACTCATAAAAATATAGAAATACACTGGGACAAAAATGTACAAGGAAATAAAACCTTATAAATATATAGAAATACACTGGGAAAATTTACGAGGAAATAAAAACTTATGGAAAAAATATAGAAATACACTGGGAAAAATTTACGAGGAAATAAAAATTTATAGAAATATAGAAATACACTGGAAAAATTTACGAGGAAATAAAAACTTATAAAAAAAAAACAGAAATACACTGTGAATATAACTGAATAAAATCCAAAAATATTTAAAATGAAGTTTAATTTAAATTTTATTTATTGCCCGACTGAAATACCGAAGCCCACCCATATCACCATGAACCAATATTTTTGCATCCCGAAAAACATGTCCGGGGCCAGGCTCAGCCGGCCGCATAGCTTGGACCGCCAGCGAGTGACAATCTCCATCTCACGTCAGCCCACCGTTCATCGAAGACTCATTGTCCTATCTTTATAAATTTTCTGTAAAGAGATCCTGGCGTGACTGAGCTTCACCCCAGCCTAAGAACTAGTTCACAGATGACGCCCGAATAGGGACTTGGGGCTTACGAATTTTAGATGAAATATATATGACCTAAAGAACCACTTGGTTGCCTTGAGATAGGAAAATTTTTGGTTCAGACATACAAAAAGCGATTTTTTCCAAATTTGGTACGTAAGGATAGGTATATAACGATGGACATGCGAATCTAAAATGAGAATCCAAGAATATATATATGTGCGCGACGAATCGCACGTGTATAACCTAGAAGACCAGCAACTTAGACACCTAAGCGGGAGACATATATTCGGGAGAACTTTTCCAAATAAAAGTATACCCATTCCTTCGGGAGAAACTGTACTAAAGTATACCCAAAACGAAGCGGAGAACTTTGTAGCAAGTAGACCCAAACAAATATATATATTAAGCAAGAGACGCATTCGGGAGAACTTTTTCACGTATACCCACGCACATAAAACATTCACATAAGTAAAGCACGAGCATAACCTAAAACACGAGGTTACTAAAGACAAAAGATTACGTGGTCAGCTTATCGCGTGAGTCACACATACACAAGCAAGTAAGCATAGCAAAGAGAGAGAGTAAGGGTCCTCTATATGTGAACCAAATCAGGTCGCGAGATTTGAAAAGCACGAGGCAGGGCGAAGCTAACCTATACTCCCCACAGCGCAGCCATATTGTTTCACTCTCATCGTCGTATCTCTCCCACACATAGCAACCTACCACGAGTACAGTTAACGGAATCATTTTCGAGAGTTCGAACACAACCGTCGCCGAGTCAACACGTTTATTGAGCTGAGTTTTCGCAATCAACGTCGAGCAAATTTAAAGCATCGTTTCACGCAATATTTCGGTTCCCATCGTTTCGGTTGGGCATTTACTAACCCGTCGCAAATAAACATTTAAATTTTCTTTCGCTGTCGAATTTCTTTCACTTCGTTTGACCCTCACTGTAAAATTTGTCTCCGCCGTATCGAAAATCTTATTTTGAGCGGATATTACTTTTCACAAACATGGGTGCACGTTGGATTTCGTATCTCCGTAAACGGGAACTAGAGGCGATTCTCAAGGAGTTCCCTTTAGACACGACAGGAAGCGTAGGGGAAATGCGAAGCCGGTTGGCCGCATTTAACAATCGAGAGAATCACGTACTGGACATTGCAGAGCGACTGCAGAAATGTGAAGGCGAGATTTTGGCCGCGCTCAACGAGAGGAAGCAACGGACACCGAGTCCGCAACCACCAGGTCCCACGAGGCTTCAAATTCCAGTATTTGGAGGCAGCAGCACCGGCGATATGGTCGGCGACATGGAAGCAAGCCCGGCCAGGCGGGATATTTTTCCCAAGAAACCGGATTTGACAGCCGCAACTTTGGCAGAAAAGTTACGGAATCGGGGAATAATTTTTGATGGAACAACAGACCCGATCACATTTATCCAGCAGCTCGAGGAACGAGCCACCGCGTACGAAGTCAATGTGGACAGGATGCCCCAGGCCATCCCGAGACTTTTGACGGATACGGCCGAACACTGGTTTAGGACAAGCCTACTGGCTACTGGGAGAATCGTGGATGAATTTCAAGAAGTCGATTTCGACTTTTTCTTGCCACCGAGATATTTTCAGCGACTCGAGGATGAGATCCGCACTCGTTAGCATTCGGTTAATGATACAACCGAGCGGGATACAATCCGGAACAGGAGTTGGAACGGATTTACGAGAATCTCCAACCAGATTATTAGTTGTTCACTAGGAGACATGAGTTCACGACGCTTGAGCAACTGACTGCCTTACCGGTCAACTACGAAGTCACACGGGATCGAGACACTGAAAGTCATGCGAGAATGCTGGCCGAACTGCAGCCACAGTCGAGAATACATGGCCACGAAAGGTCATATCCAGCAGCACCACCGATGAATCGCCATAACGATGGGCGAGCACCTGGTCGAGCACCAGCTGCTGCGACCCCAGAATTTGTTCCTAGGGTAGGGAACGTGGCCATGGTGCCAAATTTTAGATTTGCTTGCAGGAATTGTGCGCAAGAGGGGAATTGTCAACACGAGTGCCGCAATCCCAGAGTTCTTTTCTGTTGGGAGTGTGGTCGCATTCGCCCGGAAAACGAGAGAAGTCTTCGCCCACTCGGGGAGCGGCCGGTGACTACAAGGAGAAATCCCCGGAATTAGGAGGAGTATTACAAGGTCGAGCCAACAGAATCATCGCCAAGGTACAGATCGAGGGACAGGTATTTAACGCAACCATTGACACAGGAGCCAGAAAGAGTTTTGTGAGCGAAAGGGTTGTTCAACTAGTGGGAACACCGCACAACATACGGTCGGTACGCACCCAAGTCAGCCTAGCCGAAGGCTCACGCAAGGAGATAACCCAGTCACTAGTCGCAAAAGTCCAGTTGGACCAACGTTGGGTCAGATTTCCACTCTCGGTTTTACCCGAAATCATGGAAGATGTACTTTTAGGCATGGACTTTCTCTACGGAGTGTCCGCAACGTTACAATGTGGTCGCGTTTCTCTTCAACTTAAACTTCTTCTTGTAGCCAAACCCAAGAACGCTTCAGTTCTGGCCCCACTTTTGATTAATGAGATCTCCTCGAAGCAGATCGACCCCGTCAAAACAGCAGTACCAGAACCAACGATCATCGAACCAGAGCGCAGGATGCCAACTGCGCCGACCAGCAGTATTTTAGGGCCTCGAGACAAAACAGCCGTGCGGAATAATCCATTTCGACGGGATGAGGATGCGAGTGCAACTCAGCCAGTGGAAGGGCCGCAGGTGCATCCCCCAGCCAAACCAGAGTATTCACCTGACGCTGAAGGAGCCATCGCTGTCATCAAGGAGACCACCGAGCATGGAACAGTAGAACTATGGGTGGGCAAACTCCTACAGGAGGAATTGGCCAAATTCGAAGGATTGACCGGAGTGTCACATATCGCCGAGCACTCAATCACAATGCGGGATGACAAGCCAATTAAAGAAAGGTATTTTCCCAAAATTCCGCGATGCATAAGATTATTGATAAGCAAATCGACGAACTATTGCGTAACGACTGCATAGAACCTTCGCGAAGCCCTCACTGCGCGCCTATTGTGCTCGTGGGCAAGAAATCTGGAGAGATGAGGTTATGTGTCGATTTTTGGTAGCCCATTCTATTCCAGATGCGTATCCGCTGCCAAGGATAACCCACATCTTGGAGCGGCTGCGCCACGCAAAGTACATCTCGACTCTTGACCTGAAAAGCGGATATTGGCAGATCCCCATGGCCAAGAGCAGTCGTGAGTGCACTGCTTTTACAGTCCCAGGGAGGCGACTGTACTATTGGAAGGTCATGCCTTTTGGCCTCCATTCAGCACCAGCCACATTTCAACGGGCGCTCGACAGCGTCATAGGCCCCGACATGGAGCCCAATGCATTCGCATATTTAGATGATATTATCATCATCGGACGCACTTTAGAAGATCACGTACAGCACCTACGAAAAGTATTCCGACGGTTACGGAAGGCGAACCTCCGCCTCAACGCAAAGAAATGTAGTTTTTGTAATGTCATCAGCGAGGAAGGAATCCACACTGATCCCGACAAGATTTCGGCGGTACGGCAACTCAGTCCGCCCACAACGTGCAGAGAGCTGAGAAGATGTCTTGGTATCGCGTCATGATACAGGACGTCTGTACCCAATTTCGCCAGCATCGTACAACCCATGTCTATATTGCTGAAGAAAGGTAAAGGTAAAGTGGCAGTGGCAGCAAGAGCAGCAAGATGCGTTTGAGGAATTGAAAAGGAAACTTGCGGAGGCCCCTGCGCTCGCCTGCTCCGATTTCAGCGAAAAGTTTGTTCTTCAAACCGATGTCAGCGACATAGGTCTGGGAGCCGTGTTAACTCAGAAGATCCAGGGAAAAGAACGCGTCATCGCATTCGCAAGCCGACGACTCATTGCAGCTGAAGAAAACTATTCAGCCACCGAAAAGGAGTGTCTGTCTACTATCTGGGCCATAAGGAAACTTAGGTGTTATTTAGAAGGATATCGATTTGAGGTGATAACGGACCATCTTGCTTTGAAGTGGCTCAACTCAATCGATAATCCCACCGGTCGAATCGCGCGCTGGGCGCTAGAGCTGAAGCAGTACCAGTTTGACGTCACATACCGACGCGGAAGCCAAAACATTGTGGCAGACGCGCTGTCACGACAGCCCCTGGAGGTACTACAGATGATTCAGGAGAATCAACCCGGTTTCACCTGGTATCAACGGATGCTGAAACTCGATCAGGACAAGCCTGAAGATTTCCCGGACTACGTGTTGAAAATCAGCAGTTATATCGGCATATTGGATCCCGACCCGACGATGAAGACTCCGTGCCATGGAAACTGTGTGTGGCCACGGAACACTGGCAGCGAGTGCTGTCGGAGTGTCATGACCAACCCACGGCAGGACATCTCGGCATCAGGAAAATAACCACCCGGAGAGCCCTTTGACATTGTCTGCGCCGATTTTATTAGACCACTTCCGCGGTCTAAGAGCGAGAACAGCACGCTTCTCGTATTTTTCGACGCCTTTTCCAAATGGGTTGAGTTGGTCCCCTTAAGAAAAACCACTTCGGCTTTCGCGAGAGGATTTTGAATCATTTTGGGATTCCACGCACCTTCGTTTGTGACAACGGGACTCAGTTTACGAGTCGTTCCTTCAAAGCTTTCTGCAAACAAGTGGGAATGGAGATCCAGCATACGGCACCCTATACACCGCTGCAGAACCCGACAGAGAGGGCCAATCGCACCATTAAATCTATCCTCCTCCTCGAGTTAAACTTGGTCATAAATAGCAGCGTTTCGGATTCCACCGGGTTTAGCCCGGCCTTCATCATTCAAATCCGAGAACCAAGACTCCCAGGAACCTTGTACGATGGAGTCACCCCGGGGCCAAGCCATATTCCGAGTTCGCCCGTGGGGAAAGCATAATTGCTGCGAGATATATTCAATGTGGTCCAGGAAAACACCCAGCGCGCTTCGCTGGAGCAGAGGAAGCACTATGATCTGCGACGACGCGAATGGAGACCCACAGTAGGATCTTTGATATTCGTGGAGCAACATCACTTGTCGGCGGTGGATTATTTTGCCGCAAAGCTAGCGCCTTAGTATAAGGGACCATACACGGTTCTCAGGTTTATCTCGCCCACCATAGTACGCTTGCAACACACGCAGTGCAAGCATCGCAGAACGGCATCACTCGAAGATCTGAACGAAGCAGTCAACGATCTAGGAACGCAGAATCTGGTACTCGGAAGGCCGGATAACCCAGAGAATGTCAAGAGGACATCGAACGTTTAGTCGTCGAGTGACGCTAAACTCAAGGAAGCCCGCACCAAGGCGGCAGACCACGAGGAAGCCCGATCCAAGGCAGCACAACACGAAGTATACCAAGCCACGAGGGCATTTAGTCGTCGTATGACGCTTGAAATGGCCAAGGCAAGAGCCAGATCGAAACACTGTGACAGGAGCCAAGACTGAGTCAGTGGGGCCACTT
>VNJS01016031.1:0-11992 GCA_008042575.1 Drosophila watanabei
AATTGCGCATTCCCGGCTTCCTTCACCGCTCCCCTACACACCCCTCTTAATGCACTTGAAGAAAATCTATAGAAACTTGATTGAATTTTAGGTTACGATTGAATAAAGAAGTTTAAAATTATGTTTAATAGGATATTATGCTAGTTATTAACTTAATTCGAAGGATAATACATAATTTTCAAGGGTATTCTTACAGATATTTCTCCTGAGACCTTATAATTCTCAACTCAACATAATTTTAAAATTGTTTCCTATAATTCCCAACTGGTTTCAGCTTCATAAGGGAAAATAATAATATCCCAATCTAAAAACTTCTTAAAACAAAACCACGTAAGAACGTTTTTCATTATAAGTTCTTCTTAAGCTATAATTTTATGTTTCAAATTTTTTTCCTGTGCAAATATTTAACCCCCCTTATACTCTGCTCTCTTAACCCTATACCTCCATTCCGCTCTTGATCGAATGGCAAGACATTAAGTCATAATTGCGGCAGCGGCGGCATTTGTATCTGTCAGATACATTTCGAAGTTGGGGAAACTCGAAATTCGAAACTTCGAAAACCAGTTCTTAAAGCAGACAAGGACGGGCAGCTTCTAAGAGAGAGATACCCTACTCTGTAAGAGCGAGAGCAAACGAATAAAGTCTCCACTCTCCAAAAGGAAGTCGAGTTCTTCGTTCTTCTTCTTTGTTGTTGTTGCTCCTAAAACTCCTGGGCGGAGCCACATCTGCTCTTGCCTCGAGGAGACTTAACCCTTTAGGGCCTTGGGTATTTATGACCCAAGCTTAAAACGCTCGCAATTTAATTAGTCTCGTGTTCCATAGCCGAAACGAAAACTGTAGAGTAAGAAAAAATAAAATTAAGCAAAGGAAAAGAAGAGTCTCTCTTCTCGTCCAGTTTAGAAGGCCTTTTTGGTTCCACTTCGGTTCCAGTTGCGGCCAATTAAGCGATCTGGCCATGGTCTCAAACTTTTCCAATGCCCCCGCTCCAAGGAGACCATCTTTTGGATCTCACATCTTCCATCTCGCATCTCCAATTTCCGTTGTGCCTGTTGGGCAACAGACGGCCAACAAATTGCGCACAACTTCATCATAATCAACGCTCGGACAGCTGCAACATCGCAGCAACACACCAACACACACCAACACACACATACACTCGGCAACAACAATGGCCTGCCATCCCGGTCCCGATCCCGGTTTCGGTCCAATCCCCGATACCAAGTCCAAACCCCCAGACACCGGCGAGTGGCGAAAAACTAAGGTTAAACGCTGGTTAAATTATTTTACGTGCCTCGGTTTCAGCTTCGACCAGTTAACACTTGGAGAAAATTGTGGGTAATTGAGAAAGGTATATCTAGGATATTCTATAGATCAAGAAAAACCTCTAGCCTAAGACACAATGTCTCTCGTTCCGAGAATTTGCATTATAATATACATTATAATTTTAATAACTGCTTTTATTATATCAATAAAATATGATTAATAGTGTTTAATAAAATCTAAAATAAAACACAGACCCACAAACAATATTTACTTTAAGAAATGCTCGCCAATTTGCTTATAATTCTCAAGTGCCAAGTCTTTAAAAGCTTAATACAAAATAAGGCCACATCTTTGAATAACTTTTAAGTCTTTTAAGATATAGATAAGCTATAAGCTATAAAAAATATCTCATTCCTCATACAAAAATATTTCATAATTCCTTAAACATTTTCACCACAATTCCAAAACCACATTTACCAACAACTGTAACCCCTTTTTCTCTGCGTGTTTCACAAAGACTCCAAACTACGTCTCCTTCAGCGAGTCCACCTCCAACGCCATCTCATCCCATAACTCAGATATCGGTGGGGGGGAAGGAAAATGATGTGAAAATTGTGCCATAACTTTTGGTTGCTGCTGCCGCAAGTGCCTCCTTGCAGCAGTTGCTGATGCAGTTCGGCGCAAGTTGCTGTTGCTGTTGCTGTTGCTGCGGCTGTCTCCTTGTTGCTGCGGCTGTCTCCTTGGTGTTGCATGTGGCATGTTGCTCGTTTGTTGCCGTTGTTGCTCAATCCTCTGGTGGCTTTTGTTTCTCCTCCTTTGCTATTTGTTTTGGCAATCGAAGCCACAAATCATAAATTGCATTTTACGATATTGATTGACCAAAATGTGGGCGTATTTCAAGGCGGTTTTTGTATACCTTGTTTTTTTTTTTTTCATTTTTGACTGCGTTTTTCCTTGGCAATTTCCGAGTTTCTCGCTTTGGGCCAACTCGATGGCCAGGTTGTTTGCTTTGCCACGGAAATTATTATTATTATTATTTGTTTGAGATTAAATATCACTGAATTATGGGGTTGTCCGTGGAGTTTTCTCGCATTCGATTGGTTTTTTTTGTGGCAATTCACACTCAAAAGGTCGACAAAGGCAGCGGCTGTGTGGGAAGGTGTAGCTCCAGCTTTGTTTATAACCATTTTTGGGTGAAGAAAAATTAATTGAAAATTTATGGAATCGAACAGATAAAAAGTTCTGAGAGTTTTATTGGTTTGTTTTGGAAGGTTGCCGGTTTTTTGTATATTATATCCCTATAGAAAACAAGGCTTTTTAATTATTTTGTTGTTATAAGAAGACATCTTCCTATTTAAATATTATATTAATTAATATGTTCTCTTAATCCCTTAAAATCTACCCTAATTAAGTGTCTCATAAAATAACCTTGTTCCGAAAATCCTTTTAAAAATCTTTATCCCTTTTATGGATCCGCTTTCTTCTATATAAAAATTTCACCAACTGAGTCACGTACGTTTGCGAGACCCTAAAAAAGGTGCGCGACATGAATCAGTTAAGCAGCTGCTAGACTTATAGCCATGACACCGGAGTAGTGATGGCTTATGAAGACATAAATTTGCAAATTGAAGAGCCAAACCCAATGAACATCATCCGCGAGATGATGGCGCGATGATGGCGAAACCTGGGAACCTGATCCGGCTTACCAGTAATATGAAAAACTCATTTCCACAAAGGGGGGAGAAGGGGAAAGAGCAGGCAGAGGAGCAGAGTGTCAGGGTAAGAGACCTGCAATTAAACCATTAAATTAATGAGCGAGCTGGTCGCGAAATAAAGCAGAAACGACAAGTGCAGCAACGCAGCAAGACTGGCAAGAGTCGAGAGTCCGTCGAGAGTTAAATGAAAAGCGCGTATGCAGCCGGCCACGCCCAGATTTGGCCGCCGCCCCTTTAATTGCAAAGCAGCCAAGATGAGAAGTTAAGCAGAGAGAAAAAAAATTGTTAATTAGAAAGGGAAAAAATTGAGTTAAAAAGGTTCGATTAAGAAAACAATATAATAAAGAAGTTTAAAATTTAAAGATTAGTATAATATCAAATTTATCATTAATATATACAATATTTGTACAGTTTAAAAATCAAATTCATCGTTGGAATATCAAATTCATCGTTTAAGAATTAAATTTATCGTTAAAATATCGAATTTTTCGTTAAAATACCAAATTTATCATTTACATATCGAATTCATCGTTAAAATATTAAATTTATTATTAGCATGTCGATAAAATATCAAATATTTTTACATTTCAAAATTTAATTCATTATTATTATTTATATATCGAATATTTGTTTAGTTAAAATTTCATGTTTATCCATAAAAAATCAAATTTATCATTAAAATATCAATTTAATCGTTTAGACATCGAACATTTTGATCCCAAAATTATCGAAATTATCGTTAAAATTTTGAAGGCGATAAATACTGTAAAAAAAATGAATATTTCGACATTTTCAGTACCAAAACTTTTATTTATTCCCATTCCACTTTTATATTATTTTCCCCAATTAAATTAGGTTTAATTTTGCATGATATTCCAAACAAATTATATATAATTATTATATAAAGTATATAATTTTTTCTCCCTGTGTCCTCAGAGGAAAAGTGCGGCAGACGAAGTCGACAAGGAAATTGCATATGGGCAAGAACAAAATCGCCTGGCAATTAACCACTTTGAATGGTGGCTGCCATGGTGTGTCCAGGCCATGTTCATGTCCAGGCACTAAGACTGGTGCCAGTAAGTCGTCCGTACCCCCTGCCTCCCCCCACTAGTTGTTTCCCCTTCCCTCCTACCCGCCACAAGTCGTGGCCGTGGTAAGTGGCACTTGTTCGGGGCCCATGTTGTGTGTGGCTCTCGTTGGCAGCGGCTACATTTTTATTATTAAATTGAATTGGGTGCTTAAATAAATTATTTAATAAGCACGTGATCTACGCAGCTTTCTGGACGCTTAAGCAATTTCCACCAGACATCGTGTTGTTTTATTTTCCATATTTTATTTCAGGGCCAAGGGCCAATCGCCTGGCTCCGCCCCACTAAAAGTGGATTGAAGTGGAGTTTAGAGCTCGGTTTTTGGTGGCTCAGCGGAGTGAGTCCTCATCTGGCAGCATTATTAAATCATTGCAATTTGGCCAGAGCTGAGAGTTAACTTGGGTTTGTTTTTTTAGTTGTTTTTTGGTTGTGATTTTTGCAGCCTTCGTAATAACAACGCTCGGCAAGCCGCCATAGCTGTTACATGGCCAAGAGTGCTTCTCATATATAATTCTCCAGTTTATGGTCAAGTCCGAAGACTGAAAACTCCTCCTGGATGCACTGAAGATAATGTTTTCTAATTACAAAATATTTAAATCATAAATCAAAACAAAAAGACAAAAAACTAAACATTTTTGTAGAATTTAAAAGAGCAAAATGGAGATTCATAGTCTCAAAGCAATTTTGGCATAGAACATAATCATTAAACTTGCTTAAAATTAGTTTTTCATAAAGTATAATCCCTTAAGAATTTTTAAAAATATTTTTTAAAACCTCAACACTTCTTAAATATTTATTAAAACTATTTTTCCCCCTGTTTATTCTGCAATCTTTCACTTGATCGAACGCTCATCTTGCCTTTACTTTCAGTGCAATTTTTCTTACCCCGAGTGTGTATTGGTGTGTGTGTTTGCCCCACTCAATCACGCCGTTCTCCTGGGTACCGTTCCCCCTTCCCTTTGGCTGCCACGCCTTTGGGACCTGGACCCCCTTTCACAGCTATGGCATGCTGCTTTGTAATAACCATAATGGCGCGCACGATTTATGTTTTAATTTTGCATTTACTGGCCATTCCGAGCGAGCCAGGCCAGCAGAAGACTCCACTGAATATGGCCAAGAATCTGGCCAAGAAGAAGAACTGGAGTTGGGCATGCGTCTTAAGCTCAGTTTGATTGCCGCTGATAGCCGTGCAATTGCTGTTGTTGTCGGTGCTCGAAAAATGGAAATTATGTTTGCAGGCGCTTAAAATCGATTAAGTGATCCCCATCAATGGTGTGGTGTCCATGGCGACGGCAGCAGCAGCTGCTCCTCTGCCCCCTAAGGGGGGGAGTGTTCAGAGAATAAAGCCACATCCAGTTCCAGGAGAAGCGTCAAGATGATTGGCCTCTGGAGTGGCATGGAGTCCAGTTGAGTGACTCCCTGGTCCATGGAGGTGGTGCGAGATGTATCTGTGACTGGTCTCTCTCTCGGCTAATTGCTATATCTTTGGCGGGTGTGTGGAATTGGAAATTAAAGATGAAATTGGAACTGACTAAGGTGTATAATTGGGTTTTATTGGGAAGAGTCAAAGAGTTATAATTTCAATTTGAGAGAGTTTTTAAGTAAATTAAATACTTCAAAAAATAGCAGAGAAATATCTATATTTAAAAGTTATAAAAATGCCTTACTATCTAGGGATATATCTTTATATAGTATATATATATTTCAAGCTTTTTTCGAATCTTTAATCTTTAGCCTGTTCACATGCTCTTTTTCCTACATTTTTTTGCAGCCAAACTCAGCTCCGATTAACCATATAAGCCTTAACTCTGCCCACAGTTTTGTTCACCAATTCAGAGGCACCACATTCCTTCGAGTTTGGCGCCTTCTAACCTTTCCAAGCAACCAAAAAGAAATAAACTCGAAAAAAAGATCACCAAAAACTAAATCGAATTGAATCAAGAGAGCTGACAGAAGAATGTAGCACAATTTACAACAATTTACCACAATTTACCATCTACTTAATATAGGCGCGACATTCTGTGAGCCCAAAAAGCAGCTGCCAGCCAATTGCCAGGCAGGCAGTTGTGGCAGCAACATTTTCCTGTCTGACTGCCACATTCTGGCTTATTGCAATTGGCAGCTTGGAAAATTGTCAGCGTGCAACAATCTACACCATTAAACATTAAACAAACGGCAGCCCGGGTTGAGAGTCACTAAGCCTTATATAGACAGGGCTCGAAGTTGGCAATCTAATTAGTGTTTGGCTAAGGATTTGGCTTTTTAATTAAAGCCAGCAAAGGCTGAGAGCCAGTTAGCCCGCCAGAAAGCCACAAAAGCCAGCAGGCCAGACTCCGAGTCAGGCAATTAGAGTACCTGAGAAAATCGTGAGAGTTTTTGTGGCTCGTACTAAACAGTTTTCGGGGCAACCGCAATTGCCGTCGCGTCGCTCGGCTTGTTGCAAACCGCAGAGAATTTAATTTGGCACAGAACCCGCTAAGGATAAGGAACACCTTGTGTCCTGGAAAGCTGCACAAAAAATTAGTTAAGCAGGCAGAGCACAACACATGGCCGGCAATGCACACACAGCAGGACATCGGAGGCAATACAAAAGCGGATTGCCGTTGACTTCTTGTTGGCGCAACAATGATTAGTTTCGGTCAAAACTCAAAGGATATAGTCCTCTGTGTGTGTGGCGAGCACCGAGGTCCTGCCTCCTTACTCTCCGACTGCCTGCGGTCGATTTTGCTGTCAAAACAAGACGATTTATGCCTTTGTATTGAGAGCAATCGGGATAACAAGGTATTCGCCGACGCCCTCGAAAGGTGCAGGATCTGGGCCTAGGATCGCTTAGCTATTTGAGAGAGGGGGTAGGGTAAAGGCAGGGCCTCGGGTTGATGTTGATGTATGTTCGATCGACGGATCGTGCATTAGATGCCATCACTTGACCGTTTTTAATGACTGCAGCAATTAATCTAAGAGTCTCGGGACAGCAACACGTACAAGGAAAGACAGTGAGAAAAATGGTTAACAGTACTTGAAATATATTATTTATATATTTAATTTGCTTTTAAATATATTCTTAGTAGATTTATTAACTTAAAAGTAGCAGAAAATAGTGTAAAATATTTTTAGTTAATTTATTTTGACTAAAAACTTTCTGTTTCCTACCTAAAACTGATATTTATTGCAGTCTCTATGATAAATATTATTAAAAATCTCTAAAAACTTCTCAAAATAAACCCCTTAATCTACTCCAAATTTATTTACTGTGTAAGCTCTTAACTGCCTTCTCTATGGACAGCAAAATTAATGCAACAATGCGTTCTTATCTGTAGAAGAGCAGCCAAGGAACTCCAACTCCAACTCCAACTCCTCCTTGGCTTGTAGTTAAGTGGCATACATTGTAAATCTCTTTAAATGAGCATTTAAGCAAAGCGAGGACACCGATCTCGATATCATCGGGATCCGTATGTGAATATATCCCAATGAGCCAAGACACTCCTTGGCTGTTTATGTGTGACTGTAATTCAATGCTCAATGCGTTGATAGCATCGCCCAGAAAGTGACTGGAAAATACTAAAACCCAAAACAGAGGGAACCCTTCGGCAGCCAATGGTAGCAGGAGAAGGAAGGGACAGAAGGAGAAGGAGCTGAAGCAGAAGTCACAGTTTCGGTCTCAGTTTAAGTTCCAATCCTGCGACTGATATGGAGGAGGAGAAAACCAGCGGAGACGATCAACCATCGACAACTGCTGCCGTTGGTGTCCTCAATTCGCGTTCAAGGATATACCCTTACAAGTTGAGAGGGTTGTGTGAAAATATTACTATATTAAGTAATATTAATATTAATTAGTATAATATATTAATAAATAATATAAATATTAAAACTACATAAACATTCTTGATTTAAATTTATATAACTAAATAATTGAAAATATAAATTAAGTAATATAAATCCTTAAATTCTGATTATAGTTTTTATCTTTTAAATATGATAACCAATATTTTCTTTAACAAATATAAAAATTAAAAAAAATATATTATATTTTTATAGAGTATCTCCAATTCTGGGCTTTATTTTTCCCCCAAATTCGCCACCTTGTTCTGCTGTCGTCTGTTCGGGAATATTTATTGTATTGTTGCATTTGTTTGCTGCTACTTTGGCTGCTGTTGATGTGGCTTTGTCCTCTGTTGTTGTTGATTTTATTGTTTTTGTTGCTGTTGCAGCTGCCTCAGTTGTTTGTTGCTGCTGATTGCCGTTGTCGTCGATGTTGCTCGCGATCGCCTTTCAACGCGCAATCGATCGATTAATGATCGCCGCGGATCGAAGGGGAGAAACTTGCTGTGACACTTTCGCCAGCTTCTTCACACACAAAAAATAATACACACAAAAAATAAAAAATGAAGCCAGGACCAGAAGGAGCCGATGCTGGGTCACCCACTGACTCAGCAATTACAAGTCATATATCATGAAAACAGGACGCAGGACACATGTGCCTCTGGTGCAACATCAGAGAGGCAAGCCGACGACGACGCACACACAGAGGTCAGAAATCGGAGTCGGAGACTGCACTTGTTCCAAAGGGACCTAGGATCTAGGACCTCTTGGACCACCCAGGCTAGAGGCCGGTGGTAATCACCCACAAAACTGGGCATTATGTCGGTCAGTTAACAACATAAAAAGTCAATAAAAATCCTTTTGACATCACTAAGGTCCTTTGAGCAAATGCCGACCATAATTGTTGTGACAGCCAAAGACGCACACACACGTAAACACAAGAAGAGGGAGAAGGAGAGGGGGCAGGAAAAGGACACCAGATTATATATAGCAAATATATATGGCCTGACAATGGCCGAAATTAATGGGCACAGGACAGGACCTCGACCTCAAATGAGGCAAGAATCTGTAAGGGACAGGAATCTCCCTAAAGAAATCCCCTGGGGGAGAAAGTGTTTTGTTTTGTCGGCATCCGATGAATTGCTTCAAACGAGACTGAGATACTGAGATACTCAGATACTTGGGACAAAGCAGATAACGTTAAGTCATCGATGGCCGATCAATCGCCAGGAAGTCTTGCTGTGTTACACAAACTATTTTGACACTAAGTGCCACATCTCTCTTTTTTTTTCTCATTTGTCTCTGCTTTTCCCCTTCTTCTCTTCTCTGATTTTTTAAGCCTTTTATAGCCTTGACTAGGCCGCGCCCACTAAGCCTCTTATAATGCCGAACCGGAACTATCCACATTAATGGTAATGGCATCCGCGGTCCGCGCTCATTGCAATTTGCGTGAAATATTGGCGAAACTTTGTATGCGGCGAGTGTAATGTCCAGTCATAAATATCGAAATGAGTTTTCAGCACATCGAAATGAGTGAAATTGCAAATGGGAAAGGGTGGGGCGTTCTGGGATTGGCCAAAAGAAGGGGAAAATGCTTATTAAATCGGCAAATGGGGTTTTGGAGAATATAAAATGGATGAAGTAGTAATGGAAAAGTGATTAAAAATGCAAATTGATGAAAAATTCGATTTAAATATCAATTAAAAGGAGTTTAGTTTAATGTTTAATCCTTAAAAAAGACTGGAAAAAATATGAAAATATTTTTGAGGACTTCAAAGAGCTTCAAAAAATAAATTACATTTATATTTTACAATATTATAAAGATATTTTAACTTAATGCATTAATTTTTATATTTTCAAATTCGATAGATCAAAATCTACAGCATTTGGAGCTTTAAATATTTTTCCATATATCATATATAATATTTTTATTCTCAATATACTTTTCTAGGCTTTATATATTACCCAGAAAATGAATATATTTTATTTCCCTGCCAAATATACCTGCCCATATATTTTATTTCCTGTCTCTATTTTGTACACAAATTTAATCCCCGATCTGCAGAGACCACAAAAAATTCACTGGAAGTCAAACGTTAAGGCCTTGTTTCCGTCTCCCCGTTTACATTTTTTTGGGGAAACAAAAATAAGCAATCGAGCAGGGAAAGAGTTAAGACAAAAAGGCCAAGAAACCGAAAGCTTCGATTGGAGTCTGGTTTTTGGGATCTGTCCCAGGGAGAGACATTTTGCTGAATATTTTTCTGGTTAGCCCGAGACATTGGTTGTTATTGTTGGTCCTCGTCCTCGTCGTCGTGGTCGGATGTCGGACGCTGGTCGTCTGTCCAAATCGAACTGAGACAGCGACGAGATAATTTTGCAATGCTTATGGCCGCCAATTTGCGGAGGATCGCCGTACAAGGAGCACATCCCCGGGACCAGGTCCGAGTGTGTGTGCGTTGATTGGTTCATAAGAAAAGGAGCAGGCAGGCAGGCAGGCAGCACCACGAAAAACCTACAGAAATCATTTAAAAAGCAGGCAAAGCGGCGATCGTGCTTAAGTATCCCAAAAAAAACAAGAAGAGGATACTCACTCCAAACAGAGGAAGTTCCAAGGGGTTCGGGTAGACACAGACAGGAGGCTACCACGAAGTGCAGCCATGCCAGCGATAGCTACAACTATATAAAGGTAAGCAAGGAGCTCTGAGCCCCAGACTGGGACAGGATCAATATACAACAACGTCGTTTCGTCGTTTCGGACTTGTACATAATTTTGCATTTTTATAAGGCAGCCAAGAACCCTTTTCTTCTGTATCCGAAACAAAATGTCGGTTACGGACCAAAGCCATTTAGAGAGCAAGAGGCGAACGCCGTTTGGGATACGAGAAAATTAAGCAGAGTTTTGTGGCCGAGACCATGTGCGTGTGTATGCTCTGGTAATTATTATATACACCATGATGAAGACGAAGATCGGTCTGCATTCTGGCCCGGGCTCTGACTCTGGCTTTAAGTTTCCTTGTGGCTTCGAGCCAGACTGGGTCTTGGCTCTGACCGGGCTCCGCTGTCATGTCCATGCGCTGGGGCTGTCAACAGCCTCCGGGATAAAATGATCAACATTGATCGCATAATGATCAGCAGCGGCAGCGGCAGCAAAAGTAGCAGCAGCAGTACAGCAACATTTTTAAATGGTTTTATTTTTTTTAAAAGCACTTGAAGAAAATAAGCGGGGTTTATAGGAAAAATATATAGAGAATATTTTCTTTATATTAAAAATATTAATTTTAATACTTTACAACTGAGATCTGTAAACTTTTTAAAGAATTTATGGACTGGGAATGCATATTGAGAGAAAGATATGGACTTAAAACATCTAGGATAATATTCGAAGAGTTGTTTTAATTTAGTTTAAGCTTATCTAAGTTTATCGTACATATTTCTATAACTTAAAGCACAGATTTATATATATATCAATATATAATTACTTTCTGTTAACCCTAGATCTATAATGTTATATTTTTATGGTTTTAAATACTTAAAATACTATTCCACAATAATCGTTATACTTTTTTTTCTTAAATATTAAATAAATTAGCATTTAAAATATAGGAACTATAAATATAAATAAATTAAGATATTATAGGAACTGTATAGAGTATCAACTAAATAGTTAACCATAAAAATAAAACCTAAATGCTAGAGTTTCTATTATATTCCAAAGATCTATATTCATTTTAGGTTTATATAAAACCTTGTATAAAATACCAAATTCTGTCTTACATAAAACCTTGCAAAAAACCCCAATTTTCTCCCAGTGCACTGCTCCGTTTTTAGACCTTTTGTGGTTCACTTGGAGCTTGAGTTTCGACTTGGTCTTGAGGCTTTCGGCCAGATTGCTGTGTGTGTGCGTCTTGGCCTGCGTAGATCGCTGATTAAGTGCGTGTCTGTTTCAGCCGGGCTAAGTAAGCTATTATGCGTGTTTCAAGTTTCTTTTGGCCGTTTGCTATGATTTTTACCGATACCCATCGACCCGCATAATTTACTTAATTATATTTAATTGAAACCTAAAGCTACTGGTTAAAGTTGGTGCTGGTTGCCAGGTCCTTGCCCCTT